>JAHWFP010126495.1:2658-14383 GCA_023313725.1 Lithobius niger
CCGAGAGGGTTCAAAAAAAATTGACCGGCGCCATACTGTTGCTTTCACCCCTGGTAGTCAACACTCAGTGGTTTTTGAACAGTTAATTGTCAAATGAGTAGTTTCTAAATTGTATTCTGTATCTCCCCTTCCCCCCAACGGTTATGAAGAGCCCTCGCTATATTCTTTCAAACCTCCCTCTTCACACACCACCTTTCTCTCAAAAAAAATAACTTTTCAAAAGCTTAGTTTTATTGTATAGGGCTGTTAACAGTGTCTCAACAGAACCAATGCTCGAGTCCGCCCAACAGCTGTTCGGGTCTGACACCCAATCAACAAGGCTTTTTTCCCCCAAGGATGTCCAATATTCATCTGAGCTTGATGGGAAAGCATTAGATTCAGGAATATCCTTCAAGAATGTTTGACAGCATCAATAAACAATTGTATCAGCAGCTCATAAATACACGGACGCGGGTGTATCCATGTTTCGAATCTTGCTTTGCATTCCACCACTCGCTACAAGGCCGTCGTTAGAGAAGCTGCAGATTTCATTTTCCGTCTCCATGCCATTTGATTTAACATCACAAAATCCTATTTGTCAAATGTAGCGGCAGACAGTACGACGGCTGAGGGGCTTGTGGCGCCCCCGATATCATTGGTTGACGAGTACTTCTTAGCTTCAAGTTAGCGTGGTTATTTCGACTTTTTACGACAATAAGCACAGCATGGGCTACAGTCCCGGCATAGGGGGATGGAGCGTCAGGTCCTACCTAAGGCCTAACCTAAATGCTACCGGTAATTACACTGCCACCAACGGTGGATTAATTTAATTGTTTAAACGAAGTAATAAGCTAAGATGGGCTACATATTAATTTACACTTGGAACAATCAATCAACTAGGGAACGAACCTGAAGTTTAAAACTCTTGGTTTTTATTTTAAAACATCAGAAAAATGAAAATAAACACTTTTTACACTGGTTTACTAGTATTTAGCTTTTGATAAGTTTGCAAAAACAATTTAACAGAATTTACATTTGAAATTCATTTTTAAACAAGAACAACGAAGTTGATTCTCGAACACTCTTAATTTCGATAAGAAAAAGAATTTTTACCTTGGGTTCCAATCCTGGAATACCCAGCAAGCTGAACCACGTCCGCTAAGTTACAACTATATTTGACAACTGTAGTTTTCTAGTCGTCCAACAGTTATTTTTCCCTGAATCCACGAGGATCAAACCGTCCATTTGTTTACATTTAAAAACGAACAAAGAATGAACTAGGCTTTTTAGAAAGAGATGCCTACTCTAACATTATATTGGTAGGGACCAGGAATGCCGATTTGGCTTACCAATCATAAAGACTCTTAAGCTAGAGGTTAGTTTAGACTATAAATTTGGAATTGGGGGGTCCTAAAGATAAACTTTTAAAGTTAAACTAGTTATTTACAACCACCACCATTTTGCCCAGAATGGCAACCGCGGACGTGACATCTCCACTCCCGACCGGCGTGACCCTTCTAGCTTGTGAGATCTGTGAGCTGTGCTGACTGAGGTGTAGAGGGAGGGCAACTGGGGCTTTTTATGCTGGAGCAGTGGATTCTCGCGACAAAGCGCGGACGTCGAGGAGAGCTGCGGGTGTCTGATTGGTGGAGGGTCAGGAGAACAATGGCAAAGTCTGTAGCGCAAAGGGTTTTGGTGCAGAGCCGTTTGAAGGAGTAGGGACATGTAAAAGATAGGCCAAAATGAGTTTTCAACTCATGAACTTTGGTAAAGGCCTTTATATTGAATTATAGATTATTGATTGATTATTTACAAGTGAACTTTGTGAATTGGCTCTTGTTAAAGCTTAGTACTTTGGCTTGGGTCATGAATAAACCATTACTATTAAATTAAATAAGCTTTAACGGTTAATCGCACTGTTACACACCACAACTAGGTGGGGGGGGGGCTGAGTTTCTTTGCACAGACTGACTTTGGGTTGGTATTGGGTTAATAGAAGGACGAACTATTGGTAACAATCGGATGGTCACGGTCGGAGTTTTTGTTGAGATTTAAAGCAAAAATATTTACATAAAAATTCGTGTCCGGTAATTGCCGATGTCGAATTGGTTCGGACTAATGGTAGCGTTTCTGGGGGCAAAAAATTATTATAAAAAGTATGAAAGTATCATGAAAGTATTAATGTATTAAACTTGACATTTTATTTCCTTTTTAGGGTAGACCTCCAGTGGGGCCAATTGAGTTTAACTGGAGGTCAACTTTAGGCGGCTGCAGGTCCATTTGGACCTCCAGTTAGCATGTAAAAAACCCATTAACTGCACATGAAAGATAATTTTTGGTTCCTGTTTGGGATGGGCACCAAATCAGTTTCGGTGATGGGACGAAAGGGAGGGAATAGGAAGAAATGAGGAGGGGAGAGGATACGTACAGAGTGGGAGGAAAACGGGAGTACTCCAACAACCGAAATTGCCTGTCGCGTTCAACCTTTAGGCCACACCGACCAAAAACTGGGAAACAACCATGGGCAAAAAAACCCACGGGCAAAGCCGGGTACAACTGCTAGTTAGTATACAATGGTCATTGTGGCTAGTGTGATTCATGGTAATATTACCACAGCCACAGGACACCGGGGCAATGGGATGGGAAGTCCTGGATCGGATTGGCAGTAGGTTGATGGGTGATTGCTGATAGTTCTAGTGACTTGGTACGTTAAAGGCAGAGTAACGCGATTGTTTTCCTGTTTTCAGAATTTTAATCTGGTTGTTTAAATGGAAAATGTGAAGGGTATGTGTGATATATGGTTTTAGAGGTTTTCCGTGGTGATGAAACGATTCCAGTGGTTCTTTTAACGATTTTACATTTTTTGAAAATTGTCGTTTTACACAAAATTTTTTTTCTATTTTGGCTGTTTAAAGGAAAAGGTGGATGGGTAAGTCTTATATATGTTTTAGGGATTTCCTCAAAATGGAGTGAGGTTACTGTATTTTTTTGGGGGAATATTTCGGTTTTTTATCCAAAATGTTTTCCAGTTTAGTAAAGAATTTTTTTTATATCGACGGAAGTGATGCTGTAGTCACAGTGACGTCAACGAGGGGTTCGACAAAGACAAAAAAAGTGTACGAGATTTGTAAATCTGTAAATCTTCCAACGGATTTAAGGAGATTTAAGGATTTTCTGGGATTTAAAGATTTACGAAAGATTTAATGATTTACTTGGATTTGCAGAAGATTTAAAGATTTACATAAAATTTTGCAGATTTACACAGATTTACATATTTGAAGATTTACATGAAGATTTGCAGATTTACTGGGATTTAAAGATTTACTAAAGATTTAAGTAAGATTTAATGATTTACATGAGATTTTTCAAGATTTATACGGATTCACACAAAATTTTGGAGATTTACACCGATTTACAGATTTAAAGATTTACACGAACATTTGCAGGATTTAAAGATTTTAAGTAAGATTTAAATGATTTACGCCAGATTTACGTGATTTACAAGATTTGTGCAAGATTTAAGGATTTGAATGATTTAGATGATTTACATAACATTCACAGCTTTACAAGATTTACAACGGATTTATAAATCATAAATCTTGGGTGTACGAGATTTATAGCTTTGTCGAACCCCTCGGACGTCAGACATGCACAGCCCGAAACGGAATTGACGTCACAACACCGGAAGTCGGCCATTACACCAGAAGTGACGTCACTACACCGGACGTGTTTTACCAGCACACACTTCCTACTACTTGCGTTTCTTTTGTAAGAACCTTTTTAATAGACGTGATAAATAATTCTTCCCTTTTGTACTAACAAAGTCTTTTGCTTTTGTATTTTTTGAATCAACTGTGTTTTATTTTATTTATTTTATTTTATTGTTTTTAATTCATTTTTGATTCTTCAAATGTAAGATTTACTCTGCTTACTCTGTTGTAGTTATAGTGTTATACTGTCTTCATTTTCTTAGTTTACATTTATGTTTTATTTTTGCAATTTTTTATTGTCGCTTGTTCCATTTGAAAGCTGAAAATAAAGTCCTTTTCAGTTATTCATTTATCGTTCACGGACTGGTAAAGAAGGTTCAGAACAACATAATCATCAAGAAAGGTAGCTTTCAAGTTTAGTGAAAATTCAAAATGGAGGTACGAAATGGCGTCCAAAAACAGCTTGTGGCAGTTTACAGCCAAAGGAGTTAAAATGTTCTTTTTGAGGGGTTGGGGCAAGTGAGGTCTCTTGTTCACAGAACTACTAGTATGTAGACTTAGTGCCCACTAGTACTACTAGAACTAGAATAACTACTAGAACCAGTACTAGTAGTACCTAGAACTACTATGGTAAAATCCACCCACATTAGTCAGTGGAGGAAGTGTTAGCGACGCGACCAAAGCCTGCTTACCACTGATCTGTCTGTATTCATCCGCGAGCTCCAACTCAAACAATGATGCATTAATAGCATAACAAATCATTCACGCGATTATTTTTAATGCTAATAATTTCACATTTTTTAGGCAGTGTTACCCTATAGCATGTCTTTATTGTTAATACAATCATTATTTAATCCTTAATAGTGTGTGTTATTTCTGCATTACGAAATTTTATTAAACAGGAATGATTTTCTCTCTTTCAAAAATGTTCCTGTAAAGGGCCGTATTGGTTTGGCATTAAAAAGACCGTTTTGAGGAGCGTTAGAAGCAGGTGGACTATGAAGGCGGTGGGGGGGGGGGGGGATGGGGACAAACTGTAACGAATGTCTTACTTCAATCCTTACGTGGCGCTTGGAAGCCAAAGTTGTCAAACTTTCCGAAACTTGTCACAGTCAAGCCTGTCCAAACACTGATTTCGTTTGATTTTGTTTATTGAGCTGCCTGTAAACCTATGTGCCCATGCTAACCTAACTAATGCTACGTTGATTTCGTGTGGCCAGCATTAACACGTTTCCTCCAATAATGAATGCCCTTCTCTCCACCCCCTCCACCCCCGGGGGGGACTCTAAAACAATAGCCTATCGTCTCATTTAATGGCCAGGCCAGGTTAGCCAAGCTGTGGTGCTGACGTTTACGGAAAGTAAACTGCAAATCCGGAGTGATTCGTCTCATTGTCGTCCGTGAGAAATTTGGTAAGTATCATATTCGTTTACGGCACGTGTCACTTTTCAACAGGCGCAATGTCGTCATTTCGACAAGATTTATGAACTTTTTCCGAATTTCTGAAAGCATAAATTCGTCGCATTTTTACGTACGTGTGTCCGTGTATCGCAGCAAAGCTGTCGATTGAATAATGGTTGTGATCGTACCGTGTTTTTGCACCTTCAATTAATGCACACAGTTCACGGTTCGACAAAATCGTAATATCAACAGCATTATTGCAGCAAAGCCTGCATGTCAGCTTTACGTTAACTCTTCTTTGATATTTTTTCCTCCTCCACAGAATGGTATGAAGCGTTATGCCAGAGATACTTAGCTATAGTATCTCTGGTTATGCATTGTTCGGATTTCGTTTGCGTGGCGCATTCAAACATCCAACACTTACTTTGAACTCTGTTCTGCAACGATAGACAGCAGCTCCGGACACACCGCTCAGCAATCGTGTTTCTTTTGCAAATCCACGAATAGATTTCTTTGGATCATGTTGGCACGGTTAGCTGTAGACATTCGTTACAGTTTGCTTTTGCGAACCCGAAAGGCACCTGCAGAAGCCATCGCTTGCACTGTTGTTGGCATCGCCGCCATCTTGGAACTACTTCCGTTTGGAAGACAAGCGGCTGTCAAAGTATGCGATCTGCTGAAAAATGCTGATCGACTATTTTTTTGTGTTTTACGAAAATTATGTATGGCCAAATACCGTACCTGAATAGTTTCTGAGAGAGTTTCTTCCCTAAAACGTTTTGGTTGATGCTGGGTAAACACGAACTACGTTAAGCCTACCGTCGTAATCCAATTTCAAACGGGTGTGAAGAGGCTCTATCGCATCGCCAACTCTCTCTCCACTGACTAATGTGGGTGGATTTTACCATAGTAATAGCATATTGCAAAAATAATACGCAAGATGTTAATTTTATTTTCCTATCCAACCCTGCTAAAGGTACTGCCACAGTTTGTGAAAACGTGATATAACCCATTTCCAATCTTCGCTTCTGTCATGCAGTCTTTCTGTCAGATGAAATGGTTAAGAAAGGAAACGTGTTAACGTCACCTCTGTTGCAAATTAACAAGACGACTACAGTTCTAGTAAACGACATCATTTATAAAAAGACCTTGTCAATAGCATACAATCCATCACTGAACAATTCATGAATCTCATTCATTATTTACATTTCTAACAAGTCTACGCGTTAGTTGGGCTTCATTCAGGTATTACGCACAGCCCGTTATTCAAAAATCATTATACAACTAAACTTTCACCATAAGAGGCATCTCTCGGTAACTATTTTGTTGATGTTGTTACTGCGCCATCCCTAATTCTCTTCAGGATTTGTATCTGAAGATTCCTGCTTCTGCGCAAAGACTTCGTAGGCAGGAGTGCCAGCATGGTTTTAAGGATAGCAACATGGAAAGTAAGCCAGTTATGGTGTACCAACTGTGTAAATGCCCACTTGGCAAGAGAGTTGCGCAAAGATACTGCTTTAACTCCCTCCGGTGAACAACATGTTTTGCTTAGAATTTTTTCTTCCTTTCTTCTTCAAGGTAACATACTCGAGGTTAAGGAGAGGTGAATGAAATGATGACTGGCTCAGAACACGGTTCAAAACACACTTAAACATAAAACTGTTACCTTCGAAAAATGACAGACCTCGTGAATGTAGCTGCCATTTCCTTTCCTTCACCTACCTTGCTGGGAGGAAGGAGTGGTACTTTTTTTTTTACTGAGCTGTTAATTGGTCCTTTTTTTTAATTGGTCCTTTTTTTGATGTCCCATTTGGGACATAATTTGCAATTAGTGAGACTTGAAACATTACAAGTGATAGCCAATGAACTTAACCAGTACACGTAAAGGCATCTGTAGTGTGTTGGTCAATCCAGTTGTAGAACTTATCAACTCTGGTGTAGATTGCAGGATGATTGGGAAGTGCGCAGCCAATCCCAAACGAGATGACACCTATCAGGTAATAGCGATGATCGTTCTTCCACATCAGTGGACCACCAGAATCACCCTGTCAAGGAAACAAAAGAAACGTACATTATTTTCTTTGCAATAGAAAATGTCGCTATATTTCGATTATCACGAGGGACAAGCTTATGACATAATTGTCGTGAATAGGGTGTGTCCACCCACGTTCATCACAAGTATGGCCTACCTTGTAGGAGCCTACACAATTCTGAAGAGGCTGTGCACTACCCATATCCATCAATGTTTACCAGCTCCGCCTCCACACGAATTGTCGACTTGCAGATCACAGCTTGTGTAGTTGCTGTACACATCCTGGCTCGAGTCTGTGCGTCAGTAGTACCAAGAGTTTATAGGGTTTGAAGGAGAATTTGTAACTCTAAAAAGTCCCTATTGAGATCGGTTAGATCGGTCCCCCTTAGTTCAGTCCGAGTTTTCAGAGGGCGCCACATGTTCCATCTGATAATTTTTACTCATTTTTCAGCCCATATCTAAAGTAAACTAAATTGCATCTAAACTAGGCTAAATAATAATTAAAATCAAGCTAGTTTCGTTTAGTTTAGTTTAATTTTGAGCTGAAAACTGAATAGAAATACCCACATAAAACACATGGCGCCCTCTATAAACTAAGACTGAACTAATGTGAATGTATCTAAGGCGTTTCAGTATGGGTATCAGTCACAAATTCTCCTCCCCAACCCTACAAATTCTTAGTAGTATACATAGTGCATACTGCTTGTACACAATTCACAGTGTCTGAGCACGGCATTTGAGTTGCTCATTTCGTCCCCCACCCTCTTTATTATGGAGCTTATTGAAATAGCACAACACCTCTTCCCTTTTCTACCCCAAAATAATCCCACAGTGGTGCCCCGTAGATAAAGCCAACACACTGAAACATAGGAATGATTCTTTACTCACTCGGTGTAGGTGAGACTAGTAGGTAGCAGACAAAAATAACTGCATTTGAAACATTACAATATTTAGGCTATTTGAAAAAGAAATTTGTACAGCATTTTCGATACCCTTTCACCTACAGGTTCCCGGAATGGCCACCTTCTTGACACCACCTTGCTCTGGCTTAGTTTGTGTTTGGGCTGAGGCGTTACACAGTGAAGTGTACTGGTAGTTCACAACGTCTTCCATTATGATAAGTCGTTCCTTTCCCTAACTGTCCCTTGATATATCACATAGTGTTTTGGGTGATCGGAACGTTTACCCTGCTCAGACCCATCCCATTCGCACAGTGTAGTATGGCATAGTGGCATAGGGCCTCTGGGGTAGTTTTTCCCTATGGCCCATGAGCGATGTTCTGAAAGTGTTAACAAAAACCCGGCAAACACAGGTTTTACTTCCATGGACACGTAATATTTGAAACCTAAATTTTCGAGGCACGCTTAACTCTCCTTCAGAGAGAAAATAATACAACAATAGGAATATTAAATTACAATAACATTCTCTGGTACGTTACTTACACACATACACACAGCGAGCTATTAGCTTGGTCAGCACGGAAAAGATGGCACTAGGTGAAACTATGACGCTAGAGGTGAAATTTTCGGATAGTGGCAAGACGAACTATAGCAAAACCATTTTCCAAGAACTCATTAAAAATACGTAAGTTAAATGTTTGAAAGCGGTAGATACCCCCTAGTTTTTTACTAGGGCGTGGTAACGAGGATCTAGTGAGATTGCTGACTGAAGAGATTTGTGGAGGAACCCATACCATGAGAAATGTATGATCTAATGGTCGCGACGCAGTTGTTAGCAGCCTGTTGCATGGCGGCGGTTATCATCGGACAGAATGAATTAGTCCATGTCTGCAGGATTCGAGGACCCGTTGAATGCCATTGATGGCAGTACGATTAACAACGGTAATTCCTCTTTGTTGGTCGATGGGATTGCTCTCAAGTTCTCTGTTGCTATAGTAAGACGTCTGCTAGAAACAAGCATTCCCGTAAGTGGAATTTATGCAATACATTATGACAACCTGGTCACAATATTGGCTATGTTGCAAGTGTATCGTAGTCCCTAAGCCTCCAGTCTCACGAAACAAATCCAGTGTTTAGTTTGTGAACATTATTTTGCTCAACTGCTATAGCTAATACATAACCAAATACAGCAATATGTACGCAACAAATACTATTTCCATCGGTCTTATTACCTGACATGCGTCTTTCTCTCCTAAAGGCCACGCAGCACAAATCATAGTGTCCAAGATTGTCATGGTTCCTTTGTATCTGTGGACACATTGTTCCCAAGGTAAAATTGGCACGTCAACATCCCTCAAAGCTGGTGATAATTCACCTTCTGTAAACCAATGGAAAAGACATAAAAGGATGGTAAGTATACGTGTATGTATTGTCAGGTCTGTAGAAATACCACAATTTTGTGTTATCTTGACATGTCACAGTCTTAGTGGTTGCTGATGTGCGGGGGTCGGGGTGCCCTCAACCCCCAAAACACCAATATCATACATAGCAATTCAAAGCGTATTTGTTCTGATCAAATCGTATCTTACTGTCCCATGTCAAACAACCTCGAGCCACGTCCTTTGCAACGTTTTATTTCATGCATGCTTGGACTAGGAGAATAGGAGGAGAATATGCGTACGTAAATAGGTCTATAATTATATGAGTAGGCCTAAATCTAGGCAATTATGCATACAATTGTGTAAATAAATACTGACACAGTCCTATTTTCATTGCCTTTTCGACTAAGTGTCAGACTATACCTGAGCAGAAAATTGATTGCCATTCAAGTATGGCTGAGTGGTAGAGGTTTTAACCGCCCACTCGGGCAGCCCAGCATTTACATCCGAAAAGCAACGGAAATAGGTTTGCACCTGTATTTATTGGTCTAAAAAAGCCCATTTGGGTTTTCATCCTGTAATCCTATCATCGCTCCAAAACAAAACTTGTCAAGTATTCCATCTAACAAAATTATTTGGCCATTTGAAATCGCAATTTCAAATACTAAAATCTGTTAAGGATTTTCGCCAAACTTTGGCATTTTGATATGATGATATCAAAAGCCAAGCTCCTTCACCAAGTTAAAGGAACCATGTCTGGGCAGAAAACAGTGGAATAACCATGGTGCCACGAAGTGCTACCAAGATAACTTTCATAAATTACTGCTTGGCCGCATATTGACATCCTTCTCTTTATATCAGTTCACATAGTCGTAGATCGTTTTTTTTTTTACTTTAACATTTATTGGTATCGTCAGAGCTTATGAATGCATGCTTATCTATATCTATCCATGCTGTAACTATTGCTATCCATTGTTATAAGGCCGACTGGGACAGAAGCTGTGGCTTTTGTTTTGTTTCGATTCAGCTGAACCTTAGTTCACCTAGGGAATGTAAAAGGTGTCAACTATGCGGCAAACTCATCAACTGACATTGATCCTGGAGGCAAGACACGACAATTCTACCACACTCGGCCTTGACTTGAAGAAGCCATCTCTTCCCTGCTTCAATACGATTCAACCCTGTTGCACATGGACTTGCCGCATACCTGGACTAATCGTAGCACTAGTGATATTTTGAGCACTTATTTATTACATTAAAACTAAATACAGCGTATTTTTAACGTTTGCTAGTCCAGACCCATGGACTTGCTGCATGCCTGGACTAACTGCAGCTCGAGTGATATTTTTCGCACATATTTATTAGATTAAAGCTAAAAATAGTGTATTTTTTAACCTTAGCTTGCCCAGGCCCATGGACTTGCAACATGCCTGGACTAATCGTAGCACAAGTGATATTTTGCGTACATATTTATTAGATTAAAAGTAAATACAGCATATTTTTAACGTAGCTAGTTCAGACCCATGGAATTGCCGCATGCCTGGACTAATTGCAGCTCGAGTGATATTTTCCCTACATATTTATTAGATTAAAACTAAATACAGCGTAGTTTTAACCTTACCTAGCCCAGACCCATGGACTTGCCACATGCCTGGACTAATCGTAGCTCGCGTGATATTTTTTTGCAAATATTTATTAGATTAAATACAGCGTATTTTTTAACCTTAGCTAGCCCAGGCCCATGGACTTGCCACATGCCTGGATTAATCGTAGCTCGAGTGATATTTTTTCGCACATATTTATTACATTAAAACCAATACAGCGTATTTAAAACATGAGCTAGCTCAGACCCACTGGCTTGTCGCATGCCTGGACTAATCGTAGCTCGAGTGATATTTTTTCGCACATATTTATTAGATTTTAACGAATACAGGGTATTTTTAACGTTAGCTAGCTTAGACCCACTGGCTTGCCGCATGCCTGGACTAATCGTAACTCGAGTGATATTTTTCACACTTATTTATTAGATTACAACTAAGACAGAGTATTTTTAACGTTAGCTAGCTCAGACCCATGGACTTGCCACATGCCTGGACTAATCGTAGCTCGTTTGCGCATAGTTATTATATTAAAACTAAATACAGTGTATTTTTAACCTTAGCTAGACCAGACCCATGGACTTGCCACATGCCTGTACTAATCGTAGCTCGAGTGATATTTTTTTACAGATATTTATTAGATTAAAACTAATACAGCATATTTTTAACGTTAGCTAGCTCAGACCCACTGGCTTGCCGCATGCCTGGACTAATCGTAGCTCGAGTG
>JAHWFP010126500.1:12171-28665 GCA_023313725.1 Lithobius niger
ATCCAGTCCCAGTCACCGACATTTGTGTTTAAAGAAAAACCGTATTTTTTCTACTGTATTCGTTTAAATAAGATATAGCGTATAAAATTCGCTATTCGCTTGAGTCTCGTAGGTTTTTAAGTGTGTTTAGAAGGTGTCAGTAGGCTAGTTTTCGTACCGTCGGAACGAAAAGTTGTCGGGGGGTTAGGCTTGGACTATTCATTCGTGGGTGGGGGTGGGGAGGGGGCTAGCATCGTACGCGAGGTTTTTTTTTTTCGTGTTAGTGCGTAAAATGTCGCCGGTTATAAATGTGCTGTTCGCTTGAGTATCGTATGTTTTTAGGTGTATTTAGGTGTGTTTACAAGTGTCGGTAACCTAGTTTTAGTACTGTCGGAGTGAAAGGTTGGAGGATTGGACCATTCCTGCACGGGTGAGGTCCTAGCATAGTAGCCTACGCGAGGTTTTTTTTTTTTTCGTGTTATTACGATAAATGTCGCAGGTTGCAAATGTGCTTATTTATGTTGATTGAATTTGTTTTGTGTACGGTAGTTTTGCAAAGTATGTCACGTGGTAGAGCAGTGGTTGTGTGGAGCGCGGAAAAAGTGTTAGATTATCAAAAAAAAGTGTGGGTTATCAAAATTAACCCACGGTCACGTGTGTGGGTTTTCAGATTAACCGTATATAACGGCTACACTTTTAGCATTGGGATGTGTTGGCGTGACATCACCGCCGTGCATTAAAAACCGTTAACAGTGAGATTCAAGCCATTAACTGTTTTAAACCAAAGGTTGGAACGTCGAGCTAACTCATATTTAATTAAAACGTGTTTGTTTTTTGTGAAAATATCTCGATATGAATGAAGGTCATTCCATTTTATTTTATGGAGGGTGGAGTGCAGGAGTGGTTGGTAGACCGACGAGTCCTTTGCGTCCGTTTGTGGGGGGGAATGGGTGGGAAGGAGTAGAAGCGTCGTTTCACTGTATTTCATGCTAGCCAGCTCGCTTGTGTTTTCGAAGCTTTTCGGAGGGATAGAACTTCAATAAGAGGCCGCAGGGATAGAATGACTTTCTAGGACTAGGAAGGTATGTAACTCATTTTGAGTGTTGTAGGTTGAGAATTGTTAAAAAAAATACGGTAATAGGGTATCGGTATGAATGAAGGTCATTGCATTTTAGTTTGTGAAGGGGGGGAGTTAACGCAGAGTGAATAGCTTAGTTACGGGTGGGAGTTTGCAGCAATGGGATTTCATTCCTTTTAAGTAATTGGTTTTGCACGTTTTTTTTTACACGCTGTATTTGGTTGTTAGTGTGTGCGTTCCCGGTCGCATGATCCGGAAGTGTCAAAAATGTGGGTTATTGGCAAAAGTGTGGGTTATCGGCAAAAGTGTGGGGTAACTTAATAACCCACACTTTTTGCGATGACGCACACTTCCGGTGTTGGTTAACGGGATTTAACAAACGGAAATTTAGCATAGCGTTGAGTTAGCGTGATGTCACAGCTGTCGTTTAAAGCATACATAATGGCCTAAACGAACTTAAATGACGAATTTCGGCCAGAAGGGTTAATTTTACGAAAAATAAGAATAGAACCTTTTCTGGAAGAAATTTTATTCTAAATATAATTGGTAACCGATTTATCTTTGATCGGATGAACGGTTTAGGCGCTAGCAGTGAAAAACTGTTTTTTTTTTTTTTTTTGGTTGCCATTTTTTGGATGCCGTCTTGAATTGCGGGTTTAGTAGGATGAATTCGACTTGGCACCGGGCAGTTTCGGATTCAGCATGCTCAAATTAGGTTAAAATTACCCGGTGGCCAAATGTTCCAACATTTGCCGTTGAACTAATTTTAGAACGCCTTTTCTGGGAAAAGTCGTTCTGTCTATGTGCTGCCTGCAATCGTGCGATTATGTCATATTGGAAAAGCAGCCGTAGCCCGTTGGCTTTTCGTTTTTTCATGAAAAGTCATTCTATAGAAGTTGTCCAAAATTCATTATTCTACAACTTTGCTACACATTGTGTTTTAGAAATATTGATATTTATCGAGATAGCCATTTTTCGCGGCCATTTTGAAGACGCCATTTTAAATTGCTCACACCCACATGGAAATTGACCGTGGCTCCGCTTCTTAAATCAATCCACAATAACTAAGGAGTGTCTGTGCCAAGTGGTTTTCTTCTAGAATAAAATGCAAAGTTCACCCTTTTCTGAGGAATTAACCCCAGGACTACTAAGAAGCAGATACAAATCCACATTATGCATGATATTTGAGATGAGTAATAACTAAAAATAAAAAAAAATCTGTGAAATGTGTTTATTGTAGCATCTTGCTCTCGTTTTTATTTAGATGTCGCAGTTTACAGTGAAACATTGCTTGGCTCACAAACATTATGGCCGAGCACTGAAAATTTTATTCAAGCAAGCTGAAGAAAAGCCTTGCACAGAAACTGACAGCAAATGCATTGAGGTGAGGCCTTGTTTCAATGTAATATATCAGAAAAAAAATTGTTTGGATCTTCGTACTTTTTTTTTCAACTCGTGCAGTCATACCAAATATTAATTTCTACTTCTGTTTTTAGTGTCATTGTACTGTTGTCAAATTTATTAGTGCTAAGCCTAGTCTGAATTGAAATATTTAAACGCAGAATGATATGATGTGATGTTACGTGACTTGAGTGCAAAGAAAGAACATTACTGAGTGTCTTCTTTATTAAGTTGGCCATATACCACAGTTTGGCCTATCCCTACCATGCAGCAAGTCGGTTTACAGCATTTTCTTGGTTATTAGTAATTACTAATGATAGTGTTTAACTGTGCTTGACATGCCTGTACTGCTCGAGTTTTTAAAATTTTTTTTCTCCTGTGTTTGCTACCGTGATCTCGGAATGGGTAAGGAATCATGTTTGGGAAATGTGAACTCCGGGTGGTGCGTCCCACGTGGTCTGTCTCCTCTACATATATAATACGGAGCAGGCGGCCAAGTCACCGGCCTCGCCATTCCGTCGTACAATCAAGTACTCCACCCTGTAGTGCCATCTGTTGACGGGATTCGCCTTCAAATTCGGGTTGGGACACTTTTTCCAAAGTCTTCGAAGAGATGGCGCCACTTACCAGACCTGCCGCACCGTTTTTGGATTGTTTTTTGGATCGTTTTTTGGTTTTTTGGTTTTGTGGTACCAAAGCAGCTAACAAAGTTTTAGTCGCGTGGACTGTGCCACTGTCGGCGTTTACGCTAAAAAAAAAAAAAAAACAACACGTATCTACTAAACCAGACAACTTTAAACCAAACGAAGATTGGTTCTTAATTTCGAGGCCCCCAACGGGCCTCGGAATTGGCAGCCTGATACGATGGAAAGCCGCATTTATTTCCTAAATTTTCACTTCCAGAAAGGAGTTGAATTGTTTTTAAGTGGGCGGCAACAATCGTTGCTTGCAACAATGTCGTAATGCACAGTACCGAGATGAATTATTGTTTCAAAGGATTAACTTAAACATAGGGTTACTTGCTTACTGAATGCTGGATTTCTCAGGGCTTTTTTTAGCCTTCAGTCAAACATACGCATGCGACTTTTCCGGGGCTGCACCAAATGGGAAATGTCACGGGGTGGCGTTGTCAGGAGGTGGGGGAGAGGGTGCCAGGGCAAGTGTGTGTGGCAGGCCATGCGTGGTACCGAAGTGAATTGTTTCAAAGGATTAACTTAAACATGGGATTACTTGTTTACTGAATGCTGGATTTCTTAGTAATAGAGTTTTTTTTTTAGCCTTCAGTCAAACACACGCCAGCGACTTTTCTGGGGCTGCACCAAAGGGGGAATGTCATGGGGCGACGTTTTCAGGGAGGGGGACGTGGGCAAGCGTGTATGGGGGAACATGTATGCGAATCTGGGAGGGGGAAGGAGTGTGGGGATTGGAGGTTAAAGTAATTGTGGGGGATAGGGCATATGTGAGAGCCATTCACATGTTCGGTCGTCGGTGTGATAAATTTAAAACCAAAGACCACACATAAACCAAAGATCAAACACCTGAGGTGCCAGAGGGAGGCGGAAAGATATTCAGAACCCACACTATGGGAGTGCAGGAAGGGGATGCAACAGGGTGCGGCAGGAGAAGGGGGAGCAGGGATGTGCGGTGGTGGGTAGGGGGGGGGGGGGTGCGCAGCATGCGCATGGGCACAACTAGTACTCCAATAGACAACACAAGTTTTAACCGAAGACGGAAAAGGAGATCTTCCCTTGATATGACATTTTTGCAGTAAGGTTTAGTCCAGTAATAATGTTGCTTATGAAACTCTCTGGTGCTGATACGAGTTACAGCGATACGGCCGCTACCGCGACATCGATCGTGACAAAGTTTCCCAAAGAAACACAGAACCCACTTTGCTTTGAGTGCTTTAGTAGCGATTCAATTATAGAAGGACAGTCGGAAATTAATGTTTGACGTAATTAAATCACATTTTTTTCAGCTTAAGCCTGTCGGAAAGTATAAGGAGGCAAAGTTTATTGTCACAGTCACCGTGTGCTTCGATCCCTTGCCAGACTCCTTATAGTCCTACGGGTTAGCAAAAAAAAACTGCACTCTGTAAAGATAACACGATCTCTAGAGCTTTGGAAAGATCACTTTCTTGTGTGCACTATAATTGTACACAAGAAACTGTTTGCAGCAGTGGCGTGGCATGTCACTTGTTTTTCTAACGATATAAAGCGCCGCATTTCTCGTCTACTTTTTCTTCACTTTTTAGGATTGCGTATGTCAGACTGCATAACATTTCATTTCAACTTGTAAATGTTTAGATGAGTTCTTCTTTTTTCTTTAAGAAACTAATTATATGCTTTCATGCCACAAACGACTGCTGTAAAGCGTATCCTTATAATTTGTTATTTGCTGTTCATTTTATAATTTTTTTTTAGGGTGACTCCAACCAAATGCACAATATTAATATTGTTCCCGGTAGGGGGGAATGAGGCTTAATGGCGTGTCGACAGCTAGGTCATTAGCGCCAACCTCAGTTACAGTGCAGTGGCCCGTTGATGCCGTTGCGCCACATAATCCGGAGATGTTAACCAAACCCCTAATATACAATGGAATTGGTTTCCTTTTTCCAAAAATTGGTATTGCCCGCTAGATGCAACTATCGATCTTGAACTAAAATAAATTTTAGACCAGTACGAGTCACACTGCGTGATGATAACTAGAAAGAACAAGAAGTCTAGTCAAATATCGCACTATATACATGGATAATTAACATTTAATTAATGTTTCTACATTTTAATAGAATAAACGAAGAAACACACTAGCGCCAAAATTTGTTTATTACTAATATTTAGTTAATTTCGTTTCATTACTTTCATTAATTTCAGTTCTATGATTGGTCATGGTGGCTGAATGGTGGTAGAGCTTAGCTTAGTTATCTGAAGCAGATGCTCTGGCCGTCGACTGGAAAGGGGACCGCAGCAAAGTCTATTCCAGTGTAAGCCGACCATGCTAGTGTATGGAAGTATCAGAACATTAGCGTTAGGATTCAACGGCTATAAGACCGATTCTGAACATTATCTCGATTCCTTTCCTTTTTTCAAACATTGTTTTGTTTGCTAGATGACAACGGATGTCCGAGCTTGAAATGAAATAAATTTTAGACCATGCATTGCGAATCATATTGCGTGAAAATAGAAAGAACAAGAAGTCTAGGCAGGTCAAATATTGCGTCATACAGATAATTCGAATTTATTAATGTGTAAACATTAATACGAAAATCTAGGAAATACAGGCGTGCCTACATTTTCTTAATATTGGCTAATATTTACAGGTAATTTCGTTTTAGTAGTTTAATTAATTTCATTTAGTTTCTGTGGTCATCATGGCTGACCGATGGCCGAGTTGGCCTACTTGTTTAGAAATTGATCTAGTCGATGATATGAAGAGAACTCTGACAAATTATCTGCCAATCACTGCCCACCAGAGTAGTGTAAGAGATTATTAGGCTTCTTTAGCGGCTATGGCATAGACTTTGGTCTATGCAGGGCGTTATATCGGCCCCCTGCTATGATCAGGCTATCATTTTCCCTAGGCCTGCTTAATCCTTAGTTCTAATTAATCGTAAAGTACTTGGATTTTCCTGTTGTAAGGGTTCTATCGAAGAAAAATTATTGGGGGGGGGGGGGGTGCCTGAACTTTCTGACTGGAATTCCTTTTTTTCCTGTTTTACAATCAAATGTAATACAACGGGCACTTTATTGGAAATGTAATTAATCAGCTACTATTAATTATACCAAAGTTAAGATTTTCTTTACGATGTTCAAGAAACTATTTACAATTAAATTTCCATGAGGCGCTCACAAGCAATACTTCCACTAAAGCAAACCATAAAACAACGAAAAGGGATGATGCAAAAACCCCATAAGCATAAAGGGACCCATCAAATTTTTGCAACATAATCTAGTGATATCAGACTGCGAAAAACTGTGATATCAGACAAAAAGCAAATAACGGCCACAAAAAATCAAGTTTTTGCCACATAAAGTAGTGATATCAGAGCCAAAATGGCTCTCACCAATTTTTTCTTCCCAACACTGATCACTCAACCTTCTGAACACTCAAACACTCAACACGTCGGTGATAGAGTGAACACAGTCGGACCACAAACTTGCTGACAGCCATTTTGGGTCTGATATCACTACTTTATATGACGAACTATAAATACAAATACGAAATTTAAATATTTTTTGTCCTTCTTGGGTTTTTGTATGATAGTACCATAAAATTTGAAAAATTCAAATGCCATTAGACATTTTTTTTAAATAAACTAAAAAGGCATCATGAACACAGGTTGTTAACTAATATGAGTTGACACAATGTTTACCTTTAAACAGGGAACATAAATATTATTTACAAATGACCAGTATATTTTTTGTTAAATAATAATAAAGGAGAAAATTTTACTGAAATTCTCTTGAAGATAAAAGGGTCTCTTCATACCATAGAATCAACCCTGGCCCTGCTGGGATTTTTGAAGTACAGCTATGGACATGTTTTTTTTTTTTTGCTTTTTTTTAAACCTCTAAAAATACACAAAAGAACAATTAAAAACTGTCGCCTTCAGCATTTAAGAAAAAAAGAAAAATTTATTGTATCTTACCACTAGCGTATTGCAACGAAGCCACAATGGTAATTTAAAAAAAACAGAGGTATATTATTGCAATTTGGGATAGAATGTATATCCTTTTGATTAAGTAATTAAAAACTTGCCCATGGATGGGAGTTGCAAATTTCATTTAAGAGCACCATCAAGGGGCAAAAAATAATACTAATATTTAAATGTTTCAAATTATTTTTAAAATCGTGGAAAATGCTGTATATTGCTGTAAGTTGAATTCTTTAGATATTTTGGCCTTCCAATCCAATAAGGGACTTCCAATCCAGTAAAGCTACATAACCTACTAGCTGCTAAACTAAAGAAATATCTCATTGTAGCATCAATGAATTTAAGTTTACATATTAGGGGAGGAAAATGTCAGTCGCTTGTGTAGGTTGAAAGAAATGCATTTCATTTATCGTACTGCCTTTCATTGCTGGAGAATTGCGGTTTCCCTATTCAACGTAAACGATGTCACATTCACTACGTTTACACGACCACTTCGAAACGCTTCAGAGGGATGCTCATCACGTCCGTGTCGCCTCCATGGGTCTTGTAAACACCCGTTTGTGGCGCTTTCCCCCAATGCGTTTGAGAGTCCATATCGCATCGTCTTTGTGCATGTAAACACTCGCAATCGCATTGAGCCGTTGGAGAACGCCTGGTAAAGATGGCGGATACAGTTACGGCACCCACGTAATCTGTGCTGGTGCCATTCGAATTTTAGGTAAACTGAAAATGAGTGTGCATGACTAGGAAGACCACTGAGTTTTGATTACTTTTGGTTACTTGGGTCTAAGCTGACCTAGTTTACTACAGGCAGGGGGTAGAGTAGCATGGGACTTGCTCACTCTTCGCCAAAGGGAGGGCAGGAAGGCAGCGAATGCACTTAAGGCATGTACTGTAGTTAACTTTTACTTTAATTGTTACCACTAAACCGCTCCCACTGAGCATTACATAGTGTTTCCAGGAAGTAGAATAACTACATGTCATGGTTCAACACATTATGAACCAGCTCTTTCCAGCTCATGGCTCAGCTCTTTCAGTTTTGCATGTTGTGGTAAGCGGCCCTAATTCTCCTCTAATTTCAAATTGATGTATCTCCTACAATACTAGGTTTAAAAAAGATTACGAGCTTTGACATTGTAATCCTGTACGCCAGGACATGTTGGTACGTCGATATCTTGATTATTAAATAGTTAATGTCAACGGATTCCACTATTTAGTTATTATTGGTGAGAAACCCGAAACGGATCCAACAGGCCGCTTTTAGCCAATGAGTGCGTCGCTCTGGCTCGCACACTCTGCCAATCAGAAGCGCCGCTGAAGAAGCACAACTTTTGTAAACGGAAGTTTGGTAAGTCCTACAGGTCGGTTGGTGGGCTTCGTATTTAAACAATCGCTCGGGTGAGAGCGTTGTCTTCGATCACTGCCTATCGTAGCCAGAGGCTCTGGAGGTTACTGCGTTAGCGGCCAAGCACGATTAGAGTGGGCGACAAATTTGAATGTAGTTACAGTTAGACATGTGGAAGTTGACAATGGGTCATGTGTTGTAATTAATATCAGATGATCCCAATCGAGGAACACCTACCCATTCTCGCAGAGTCGAAATGAGACTATATTGCCATGGTTTCCAATCCGTTCAAAATGTGGAATATAGTTTTAAGCCAAAATTGTGAGTTGGAACTGTAAATATTTATGTTCAACTGCAACTAAAATATCGAGTATGTATTAGCATGTTCACGGGAAGATAACCGGAACTGTTCCTACTTCATGACCGATATTTGGCTTAGTCTTATCAATGCTGACTATTTGTAAAGATGTCTTCAACTGCGTAATACCTTGATTATGAACATTTTGTACCATCCAGACAGGGCATCATAGAGATTAGTCCCCTTTTACTTCGATTGTAGAAGATGATTTGTATAATGGTAATCAATACAGTTATCTATGTTAAGCGTTAGCAAGCCTCAATGTGTTTATTTAGAAGCGTCAACACAACAAAAGAAGGTAACGCAATTCTTCATAGAATCGTACGAATACTCTGCCAACAAGTAAGAGCAAGATATCAACTCTGGCGACGAGGATTGAATAGGATTGTCAAAAATTGTAGGATGCTAACAACAACCACGAGGAGTTAGAGGGTGCAACTCATTTATGCCTTTTGACCCGCACAGTGATCCGACGTCATTAGGACCGCGATGGGAAACTGGATGATGAGATTAGAGAACTATTTAATAGCTGCAAGTATGACAAACGACGCAAGAAAAAAAGCGATCCTGCTATATTTTGCTGGTTAGGAAGTTCATGACATTTTGTGAAATCATCCCGACCCCAAGGCGACGTACGATGAAGCCAAAACAAAACTGAATAAACGATTTATGCCCAAGAAAAACCCTGACTTTGAAACACATGTATTCCGACAAACAAAACCAGGTAAAGAAGAATCTATTGATCAGTGTCATTCCCTTGTGCAAAATTAGCCATTACATGCGATTTCCATGACATTAAGAGAGAAGAGAAAGTGCAAATTATTGCTGGTACTAAAAGCGCGCTGCTACGTCATAAAGCTGTAGCCTCTAGGTGATGCCAAGTTAACTTTGGATGATGTGCTAACGTTTGGGAGAACTCTAGAGATTACAGATATGCAGGCCTAAGTGATAGAAGGTAATTTAGAAGAAAAAGGAAAGGTGACAGATCATGAGGTAAACAAATTTAATACTAAGTCGTCCCGTACAAAAATCAAAAACCGGAAACTAACAAAGATGGCGCCACCCATTGCAAGGAAGCCACGAAACGAGGCAAGGAGCTGACACTTGTTATGCTTGGGTATTAACCCATTGCCATACCAAGCCGTCGATTCGACTGCCTCTCTCAAACCAGCTTACAGCAGCTTAAGGACAAAAACTATGTCCCCACGTGCGCAGCAAGCTTTGTGAGAGGGCCCCGGGGATCGCGAGCAAAGTGAGCTGCAACAGCCCAGTGGTCAGCGTCCTCGTCTCCAAACCAAGTGAACGCAGGTTCAAGTCCCACGACCGACCCGACTATCATATTGGACTTAAAAAAAAAATCACCAGAAAACAATTGGTTTGTGAAAGAGTTATAGGCTATCGCACATGAGGTACAGTTGCATTCTCGTTGTTTTATCACTACTTCACTCCAGGGTTCATACCCCAATTATAAGGGTCATGACCCCAAGTGCCCCTTACACAAAGGTCGTCAGGTACACACATATCTCCCTTTTCTACTCATTTTTTTGTTCAGTTAAGCCCACCACCCCTCTTAATGCTAATTTATGCAGCTAACACTACACTAATAAACCAATCGGGTAATACAATTGACTGGTGAACTGTTCTTTTGAGTACTAAGTAATGAAAGTAGTCCTTCATTTAGTTCATTATATAGTCTTTAGTCCATGCTGGGGCTCTTGCTTCTCTTCGAGCTCTTTCCCTACTCATTGCTGGAGTTTGCAGATTTAGTGGTTCATCTTGAACAACCCTCCTTCTGGTCCTTCTTTCCGGATAGAGGTCATCTGCATTCTCATGGTCTATGCCTTGCTCGAGTAGTCGGGTGCATGTTTCTAATGGGTACAACCGTAATGAAAGCGATTGCGCTGGTAAATTGTCCCATTCAAGCACCTCACGTGGTACGATCTTGGTGCGGGCCCTACCTTGATTACTGTTGCCGGTGCCCACTGCTTGTCACTGGGCGAAAGTTTTACCCAAACTTCTTGATTCAGGATCATTCGTGGGAGTTCTTCGGTGTGTTAGTTCGCATGAAGTTCGACTCTGTATTGCTGCGAGGCCATGGGCCTGACTACACCTTGAGTTAGGACGGTTTGTAAAATCAGTAAACGTGTTCATATTTCTCTGATTAAAAACAATTTTGTCAATGTCAGTCCACATGGGAGTGGCGTTGCCCTGTGTGCCTGAAGTAGTTGTTGCAAGTCCTTTCCATCTTGAAGAGTTTTCACGAGTTGTTGTTTGAAGGTTTGAATTACCCTATCTACCTGACCGTTCGATCGTGCAAATCTTGGGCTGCTCGGCTGCCAAGTTATTCCCCACTCACTCAAAAATATTTGAAATTCGTTGGAGTCAAATGGCAGTCCTTGATCAGATGCTAGAACTTGGGGATTTCCGTAGTGTGAGCATAAACACTTGATCACCTCCACCACTAAACGAGCCATCTTTGAAGAGAGTTTAAAAGTTTCAATGTATTTGGGATAATAATCCACTGTAACAATGTAGTCACTGTTCTCTGCTTTACAAAAGTCAACACCTATTTTCTGGAACGGGTATTCTGCATCTTGTCGGGAAATTAGTGGCTCTTTTGGGTTATTTCTTTGAAGCTGTTGACAGATTTGACAGTTTGCAACCATTTTGTCAATGGCCGCCTACATCCTGGCCAATAGAGCGAATCGCGTGCTCGTGCTTTGCACGCAACGGCTCCTCGGTGTGTTTCGTATATGATCTGTAGCATTACGTCTCGTAGTGACTGCGGAATCACTAACCTGTCTCCTGTACACAGTATTTCCCCCTTCCACATAGAGTTCGTCCTGACAGTCAAAGTATGGTTTCAGCTCAGTTTGTAGCTCTGCCTTCGTTGTTGCCCATTCCTTTGTGACGTAAGCCATGATCGTTTGAAGTGTTTGGTCAGCTTTAGTGGCTTGTCGCACTTGTTCAACTTTCGTGTCACTGGCCTGCACCACAAGACAAAACAAAGAGTTATTATGTTTTGCATCATCAGTTTCCATCTTATCAGTCTTGCTGGGATGCCATAATAAAGTATGCTGGGTCGATTTCCTTGCCTGGTCTGTACACAAAGGTAATGTCATACCGTTGTAGTCGGAGCAGTAAACGTTGAAGTCGTGCCATTATTTTTTCCTGTGTTTTTGTGGAAAGTCCAACTGATGGTTTGTGGTCAGTTTAAATAGTCACTGGTCTCCCAAAGGTGTAGTAATGGAATCGTTCACACCCAACGACTGTTGCCAAAAGATTTTTTTCAATTTGTGCTTAGCACCTTAAGAACTAGTGTCGACTTGAATCGTGAGTGGCTGACTGTGGTCATAAAATGTTAAGACCGGTGATGTCATCAGTAGAAATTTGTTCAAAGTGCCGGTCATGCTTAGCCGTCCACAACCACTCTGAAGTTTGTGCTAATAACAAACGTAACAGTCTTAACTCATCTGAGAAATGTGGCACAAACTTGGCCAGATAGGTTGCCATACTTATGAATCGTTGTAGCTCTGGTTTTGTCGTTGGGGTATCATGTCTGTAATCACAGTGGTTTTTGCGGGATCCGCTTTAACCCCTGAGGAACCGATTATGTGGCCAAGGTACTTGACTTTAGTCAGTCCTACCTGTAGCTTCTTTTTGTTAAGTTTCAAATTGGCCTGTCGTGCAGCAAGCATAGTTTCTCATCGTGAAGTACCATATCAGTTCCCCATATTAACAAATCACCATGACACGGATCTACTGTTTTGACCTCGGCAAATACAGCTTCAACTACTCGCTGAAAAATTTTCGGAGCACAATATGCACCGTAAGGCATCCTTTAAAATCTGTATAATCCGTATGGGGTTGTAAACGTACATAACTTGGAACTCTCTTCGTCCAGTTCTAGCTGTAGGAAAGCCTTCCATCCATCAAGTAAATTGAAAACTCTAGCTCCTACCAACCTCGCAAAATGTATTTCATTATTGGGCATTTGGTGACTTTCACGCACCATTACTTCGTTGAGTTTGTGTGGGTCAATTCAAATTCTTACACTGCCATCCGGTTTCGAAACAATCGAGATTTTATTCACTCTCTGTCGGCTCGTGCACTTTGCAAATTACATCATTGTCTAACATCCACTGCAATTCTGTTAACACTTTGCTCTCTAAGGCTCTTGGTACTTTCTTTGGGGAGGTGATATGAGGTACTGCGTTAGGTTTGATTTTTATTGAATACGTTCCAGGTAGTTTCCCTAGTCCCTTAAACACATCAGGAAATTCACTTACCAACGACTCTTTGGTGTATGCTTTTGAGTGTTGTAACTCGTTGGACCAACCCTAACTTAAGTGCTTTGGCCCAAGATTGGTTGAGTTGGAGTGTGAACAACCAACAATTTGAGCATGTTTATTGTTCCTTTGATCGTGCAACTCACTTCATATTGGCCTTGTATTGGTACTCTACTGTTTGTATAAGTCAGCAGTTTAACTTTAGTTGGTTCCGTGTACACTTGCAAATTGTGTTGTTTTATGCATCCTATTGGTAAAATATCAGCGTCTGAGCCTGTATGCAATCGAAAACTGATGTCGTTTTGCTGTATAGTAACAGTTTCTTTCCTTCTGAAAGGTCGTTTTTTTGGTTCCGGTCCCAATTCTCAGTGACAATAGTTCGTACGTCGGCAACTCGTCACTTACTGTTTGTGTCTCGTCTTCATCCTCATTCAAAGCAGCCACTCTCCTTTGCATCTTATGACACATTCTTGAGTAATGATTAAATTTATTACAATTAAAACACTTTTGCCCAAATGCAGGGCAATTGCGTGGTTCGTGGCTCAACCATAGGCTGAACACTGCCTTTGCAATCCGTAAACACCTCTAGCTCCGCCATCTTGGCTGCGCCAGTCATCACTTCCTCTTCCACGACTACCGCCGATTTCATGTTTGGGCTTGGTGTATTCGTCTGTTCGTTTGATACCCTGTTGCAACGTGGTTCCGTCATATTGCCTACCGCGGGTGGGCCTTCATTGATTAACATTTTCACGCATTTTTGATGAGATTTTGTTAACTACCATTTTTTTGTTGCCTGCCTTCTTTTTTATTTTTTTATATCTTGCAGGCTTGTAGTTTGTATGATCCGCCGCTCGACATAAATCCACACAGTCTGCCAAAGTTAATGTAGAGTCTCGAATCATTCGCTGACGTACAGCCCGGTCTTTTACTGCCACAATTAACTGTCCCTTGATATAACTTATCTGTGACAGATCCAAACTCGCATTCCCATGCCTCACGCCATAATTGAACCATTAAATCATCAATAGACTGGTGCAATTCTTGTCGTATTAAGATAAGTGGAAGTTTGCGTAGGCTTCATAAGTGGAAGTTTTCGTAGGTTGGTAGTATTCGTCAAACTTGTCGGGTATTATTGTCGGCGTTAAATCGTCACCCACCTCTTCTATTTGAAAGTCCTTATACTGATCATATCCGTCTTCGCACAGTGTCGTTAATAAAATCGCTCGATGTTCAGTAGTCGTGAGTTTTGTCACTCCAGACGCCACAGCATATAGTTCGTATTTTTCACGCCATCTTTCCCAATTGCTGGCTGGATGGTCGCCTGGTTCAAACTGCTTCGGTAAAGGTATTTTCTTCATACTTGCGATAGTCTTGTTCGTTAAACTTGAACTTGAATCTACACCAACAGGAAGCCCAATAGCTTTTGGCGTTGGGAAGGAGTTTACCAGTTCTTGTAGTGGTACGGGTCTAATGGTTGCTCACACTGAGCAGATGTGTATCTTAGCTGTTTCAATATAATGTTGTTAAATTTTCTTCAGAGTGAATTATTCCAACTAAATCATAAATCCAATAGGTTATGGTCCCAGTCCAGGTAACTGTGAGAAGGAATAATTGAAGGAATTTATGACAAACGTTCGTTTTTGTGGTGTTCAACATCCAAGTGTAAAACAACATTCCAGAACGAAAATGGCAGCCCTGTCTGGCATGCATAAAATTGGTATCACTAAATTAAACAATAGGAACTATCAACTATGGAAATTTAAAGTTGAAATGCTTCTTTCCAAGGATGATTTGTGGGAAGTAGGGGGTGAGAAAAAACCAACAAATACAGCAGGCTTACTGGGATTTGCACTAGGGTTAATAAACGATTTCAATGCTTGTTCATCATCGTTTGTTTCCGATTGGTTTGGATCCCTGTGCTTGGTGACGTCATCAATAATTTTACCTTTTACCATTTCAAGTGTAAGGTCCTTCTCTGCCCTGCTTTCTAAAGCGGTGACGCGAGTTTCATAAGATTTAGGTAAACTCCCTAATAGCATTGCTATAACAAGAGGATCGGCCATTTTCTCACCAATTGATACAAGCCTATCAACAGTTTCGAGGGTTAACTGAATGTGCTTTTCAACAACCCCCATTTTCCTGCCTTTTTCCGAAAATAACAGTTTATACAGTCTCTCTTTTTATGTTAGGGTGGCCTTTTCATGATATTTCTGTAATGCTAACCATGCTTCTTTAGCGATTTTCAGCTTACTAATATGCATTAGCTGACTATCTTCAACTAAGAGCCCGATAGTTCCTCTGACCTTACCATCCCTTTTTAACCATGCAGCATCCGGATTCTGTGGTGCGGGTCCATCAACTACTTCCCAAAGACCTTCTTTGATTAGCAAAAGTTCTAACCGATACTTCCATGTACTGTAATTATGGCTGTTCAACCTCGCGATTTGCATTTTCGCGTTGTCTGCCATTTTGAACACGTTTTTGCTTTGGCTGATTTGCACTCACCCGGAATTTCTACTTTTAGTCACTTGAATTTTACAAATGTCACTAAAATATTGATTTTTAGCTTTTTCCTAAATAATTCGTCTTCACTTTGTGTCATTCTGGGCCCATAACTTATTAGAATTGACGCAGGGATGCAGTGGATTGTGAAGAAACAATTTTAGTTCGATGAAAACAAATTACATGGTTGGATTCCGAGAGAGAAGAAGCCAATACCCCCTGAGGTATCTCCATACCGACATTGAATCTAGAGATTAAACAATGTTACACACAATGCTAATCAAGATAACTACACATTGCATTGCTTCGCACTCAGCTGACCTTATAAACTATGATTACAGGTTGTTTATGTTTACGCTGGTGCTGTGCATGCAGTTTACATTTATTATATTGAATACTTATGCATGCACTAGCTATTAACGATATTACTAGCTCTTAAAGGATATTTGTAGCTAGTCAACATGTCCTTAAATTTGCACTTGGGAATTTAACAGAAAAAGGATGCACAGTGGAGTTTGAAGGTAGTATTTGCAGAGCCAAGCAAAAGAAGCAAACTATAGCATATGCTAAGCCAGATGGAGGCCTATACAAGTTAGCGTGCAGAGAAACGGTAAACATTTTACCACAAGAGTTGCCATAACATTTCTATTCACCTGTGACATCGCCGGATGGGCCATAGAGACCCAGATGCAGTGAAAAAGCTACGTTCTAAAGGATTAGCAGAGGGTATAAACATGAACAATTGCAAAACCTTGATGAAATGTGAATGCTGCACGAAAGGAAAAATGGCACAACAGCAATTTAAAGCAAGTGAAAAGCGTAGTATTGAGCTTGGCAATATTATACACAGCAATATCTGTGGCCCAATGAATACCCCCCCCCCCCCCC
>JAHWFP010126500.1:28765-46501 GCA_023313725.1 Lithobius niger
GCGGAAATAGATATCTGGCCACATTGATTGATGACTACTCAAGATATAGCCATACCTACCTTCCTCAAACAGAAAAGTGAAGTGTTGGACAAACTTAAAGAGTTCGTCGCTGCTGCAAGCAATAAATTAAATCGAAAAATTCGATTCGTTCTGATAATGGTGGCAAGTATGTTGGGAAAGAAATGGCTGACTATCTCAGTCAAGAAGGTATCGAGCACCAGTACACGATTGTCTACACACCGGAACAAAATGGTGTCTCAGAGCGTAAGAACTGGTCACTTACCGAAATGGCAAAGTGCATGTTGCTGGATGCCAAGCTTCACAACAGATATTGGGCGAAGCAGTTTTGACTGCCACTATTTTCAAAATCGACTAGCAAGTAGAAGCATCAAAGGGACACCTTACGAATTATGGCATGGGACAAAGACATGTAAGGGTGTTTGGAAGAAAAACATTCGCCTACGTTCCAAAACAGAAGCGAACAAAGTGGGATGACAAGGCCACCGAAGGTATTTTGGTTTGATTTGGTACAGCAGCTAAAGGATACCGAATCCAGGATCCAAAGACCAACAAGATTACAATGAGCAGAAGTATCAGGTTTGATGAGGGACCAGCAACAAACGTCCTCAAACCAGTCAGCATCACAGAGAAGCCTACGCCACAAGGCGTACAGAAGGGGAAAATACAGACTTGGTCGCGAGCAACAGTGTCGAAGTTAATCTGAACTGTACTGACGAATCTGACTAAAGTGAACCTCAACAAGAACTCGGAAGGCCTCAACGGCCGAACAAGGGTATGCCACCTCGAAAACATCTGTACATTGTTCGAGCAGAACATGCTCGTGAACCCTCAAACTGGGAAGAAGTTACCACGATGACTGGAAATGAAAAGCAGAAATGGGTAGCAGCAGCAAATGAAGAAATTGAGTCTCTCAAGAAAAGGGACACATGGGAATTGATTGAACTGCATGCTGGACGAAAGACAATTGGATGCAAATGAGTGTTCAAGGCTAAATTTGACAACACCGGTGATACCCACAGACACAAAGCTCGTCTAGTTGCTAAGGGGTTTTCCTAAAAGTTTGGGGAAGATTACGATGAAACTTTTGCACTAGTTGTGAAACAGAAAACTAAAGATTCTCTTTAGTATTGCAGCAGCTAAGAAGATGCAAGTACGAAATCTGTACATTAAAACAACATTCCTTCATGGAGTCATCTCGGAGGATCTCTACATGAACCAGCCACCAGGCTATGTAGAAAAAGGAAAAGAAAAGCTGGTTTGCAAACTAAAACGTGGTATTTATGGATTCAAACAGTCAGCGAGAGCCTGGAATCTGAAAATGAATCAAGTCCTAATCAAGCAGGGATTTATTCGTAGTCAAGCAGATCCAGGGCTCTGTTAGAAGAGAAAGCAACGACTCCTGGATTTACTTACTACTTTTTGTAGATGACCTACTTGTGGCCAGCAAGATGGGAGACACGATTGATGCTATGCGAGTCGACCTAGACAAACAGTTCGAGACAAAGGATCTTGGTGCTACTTCGTACCATCTCCGCATTCAAATTGAAAGGTAAGAAGATGGAAGTTATTGGCTTCACCAAAGCATTAAAATAAAACACATGCATGAAGAATTTGGAATGCAAGAAGCAAAGCCAGCACATACTCCTATGGATTTGGAATACCCAAAGACTACCAGTGATGAGGGGATATTGCCCAACAACACACTGTACAGTAAAGCTATAGGTACAGTACTGCGCATCACCACAGTTTCGAGACCAGACATAGCAGCTGCTATTGGCATACTTTTCAGACGTGTTGCCGAACCACAAAATCGGAACTAGACTGCAGTTAAGTGAGTTATGCAATATCTCAAAGGCACTAGCAATGTCAAACTATCTCCCAGCCACCGAAAACCAGAACTGGTTGGTTTTGTTGATGCAGATTGGGCTGGCGACATCAGTGACAGGAAGTCAACAAGCGGCTACCCTTTCCAGATCGGAGGAGGTTCTGTAGCTTGGTCAACCCGAAAACAAACAATAGGAGCTCAGTCGTCGACAGAAGCTGAATATGTTGCCGCTGTTAATGTTAGCCAAGAAATTGTATGGTTGCGACAACTTCTTAAAGACATTTGATTGGAACCTGTAGGATTAACAGTGCTGTTCGAAGACAGCCAGGGATCCATTAAGCTGACTTAGTCTGAGAAGATTAATGCAAGAACCAAGCACATCGATGTCAAGTACCATCGTTTATGAAATCTTGGCATGCATCCGTTGGATTACCAACGAATTACCGACAACGACTCGGAAATTTTAATTCCAATGTTAACCATACCAATTCTAACAGCTATGAAAGCCTCGGATCAATTTTGCTAGGTACGACCTATTTTTCAGAAGACCAATAACTACTGGCATTCCGTCAAGGGAACCGAATGAAGGGACATCAAGCAAGAAGCTTATAGAGTTCGTCAAGCACGCCAGACAAAATCTTGAAGCTTTAGGCAAACCAAGGAAACCTTAAAAACACCAACCTCCCCCCTCCCCCGCGCCCTTTAACAACAACGATAATTTTAACAATATGGCCAATTGAGTCACGTGTTATTTTACGCACAAGAGTATCACAAAAATGGGGGGTAGGAAGTCACAGCAGCATCGAACTAATAAAGGATAACATTTACCACCCCCCTCTTAATGTTTTGGGACCCGTCTATTCACTGCCTGCAGACGGGAAATTTGGGCTTCAGGGCGTCCTGGAATAAAATAAGTATGCTAGGCAAGCTAAAGCAGCACTCAAACCTAAAGAATTTCAGAACATAATTAACAACACCCCACCCCCTAATCTATTCGTTACTAAGCGCAAGAACAGCCAACTTAAGATTTTATTTTAATCAATTAAAAAAAAAACAGAAATTTAAGCTGGCAACTATGAAATCTCTCTATGAAATCTCTCCCCGCCCCCCCCCACACACACACCTGCTTTTGCATTGGATGCCGAGCATGCAGGAATCATGTGGACGGAGTTAAAAAAAAACAACTGATATACCACTTACGGATTCGGATTGGGGGCACGACAGGGGGTCCGGGTTCCGCTACCACCTCTTCGACGGCTATTGCTGTGCACCTCTTCTACCTCCTCATCGACAACAACCTCCACCATAGCCACTGCCTCCTCCACCGCTGCCGGAGTGGGCGCCAACCCGGGCAATGGGCCAGGGTACGGGCTCGTGGGTGCAATCTAAGATAGAGAAAGGAACAAATTATTAGCTTAATGTAACATAATCAGAAATTTTGTGAGAACAGTAACCATTTTAAGAAATAATAACGGGACACCTTGTATTTTACCCAAGTCCAGTTAGCTCCCGTGGCTATTTAGTTGAGGTCCGTGTGGGGGCGATCTTAATTCCTGAGTGACAAGCGAGTCCGTTTGATTTAGGGGAATTACTGTCACACAACACTTTATTCTCTTGATGTATTGTAGCACATATTATTATCCCTTTCCCTATAAATCGCTCTAGGGGGTAAATGTCAAAGTTATTTTTAGGGATGAATTTTGGATAACATTTTGTAGTAAGCTTGCTTCCAAATATGGATGACACAATTTACATAGAATGTTCTACTTACAGTTCGTTTTTCAATCTACGTCGTGATTGGGACAACATATCAACACAAATTCATCCAATGATAATATTCACATGTGTATCAAAAAGAGCATCACAAATAATTGGGTCTTGGCTCCAGTTCAACCAGGCCGTTCAAATAAGGGAAAAACATCTCGTCAGCCATAGTTGTCCCAAGGGAGGAAAGGTAAGGAACGCCAGAAAAACAAGAACAAGTCAATTGTCAAGAAACAGTAACCAGGCAAACGGGGGAAAACATCGAGCAACACACTAGTAATATGTCAAACAAGTAATAGAGAGCTTGGAAATACAAAGTAATGAAGCCTTGAGACTTGTTTAGACGAGAAGACCGAGGCCCTTCACCATGTCTGGAAGGCTGAGCCTCCTCTCTGCTCACTGCGGGGTTTGTTTGCTCAAAAACTCCCAGTCCATCCGTAAGCTGGCATATCTTCTTCGCTGTGCTCCCACTTAGAGATGTCCGGACGGTCTCCGCAAATTCGACGATTCCCTTCTTGCTGCTGTGGAAGCTGTTACCAATACCCATTTCTCACCGGCAGCATGAAAGCAGTGTTCACTGCCTGTGTCCAGGGGTGGTCTGGTGATTCGCCAAGCTTCTAGCCTTTCTCTTCCGCGTTCTTGTCTTCCGCGCTGTGGCCGAGTTGGTTGGGGATGTTTTGCCTGTGGTTTGCAACGACGGGCCAGACCCATCTTTCATCGAAGGAGTGAACCTTTGGTCCCTGTCCAGCGAAACACCATCTCCTATTGGCGATGACCAGAAGTTACAGCTATAGTGGGAAAAGCCATGCATTGATAGAATGGTCCAGGGTCTTCACGAGCGGGCTGCTAGCCTTACCGACAAGGCCCATCTCTTGGGGGTTTCCACGAAGGAATCCGGGTGCTGGATTAATGCTCTCCCATCGCTACTGATTGGCACCCACTTGGATGATGGAGCTTTCCGCATTGCAATTGCGTTACGCCTTGGGTGCTTGATTTGCGAGCCCCATGTTTGCCCCTGTGGTGCCCATGTCGACTCATCTGGGACTCAATGGCCGTAGCTGCAAGAAGAGTGCTGGTCGATGGTCCTGTCACTCGGCGGTTAACGATCACATCAAACGTGCCCTGGTGTCTTCCAGAATACCTGCGCAGCTTGAACCCTTTGGCCTTGACCATAAGAATGGAAAATGTCCCGACGGCATTTCTTTAATCCCATGGAATTCGGGGCGGGGCGTCACTGGTCTGGGATTTTACGTGCACAGACTGCTTGGCTCCTTCCTATTTGAACACTAGTGCCTTGCAGCCTGGGAGTGCCGCTTCTGCCGCGGAACAAAGGCAAAATACGCATATCTTGGTAACCAGTACATCTTCTGCCCCATCGCCATTGAGTCTTTGGGCTCTATAGGTCCCGACGGCATTTCTTTGCTGCATGCCATTGGCCGCAGGATTGCTTCCTCTAGTGGGGAGAAACGGGCCGCTGCCTTCTTACTGCAACGGATCAGCATTGCTGTTCAGCGGGGGAATGCCGCCTCCATTCTGAATACCATTCCCGCCACCTCGTCCTTGGACGTTTACATCTGTAATCTCTAATTTTTTTTTTGTTTTCTCTTTTTTTGTGGACTTTTATGTTGTTTTGTGTGTTTTTGTTTCCTTTTTGCTCTGTATTGCGTTTTTTTGTTTAGTGTCACTGTGTGGTGATTTATTGATATTGCTTTCGCACCATAATTATATTGTTTAGTTGCACGTAATAAATAATCTTTCTTTTACTACATCACATGACTTCCTGTACCACTGTATTTATACCACCCCTTACAGGAAGTAAAATGTCTTATCAGCAAGTAATGCATCCCACAGGGAAGCACACTTCAAACACTGGATACAACATGGTTAGGCGCCTCTCCACAAGAGATCAAAGGCGGCAATACACATTATTAGCAAAGAAGCTCAAACTCGTCACAAAGTGAAAGCAAGGCTACAGGGAATGGGGTATTAACGCCCTGGAAGGTGAGTTAGCTTAAAACACTTTCATTTTTCTTTCCCAGACGCTAACCATCGCGTCACGCCCCCTCAAAAGTGAAAGCAACAAGAAAACTTATAACTTAATACGTTCCAGTTTGTGGTAATCGGAGCTTGGTTCCGTTCAACGGGCCTTGCCCAATTACCATATAGAAGTCACAACAAGATATCAAAAAGAGGTCACACAACAATAAAAAGAGTTATCAAGGTTAGCTTTTTCATGAGGCTTTAAAATCCCTCCTCTCACACTATTAGTCGGGCTAAAATAACTAATCACAAAGTCCTTAGTGGTTGCTGGACAAGCAATACTGTTAAGTAAGAAAGGTTAGTTACAAAAAAAGTGTATATTTTTTCTCGTTCAACGAGAAATAAAAATACATAAGAATTAATTAGTAGAGTTATTCAGCACCAGGCCAAAATAATGGTCAGAGGCAAAAAAAAAACATACATAGAAAAAGTCAAATACACTTTTTACACTCATGATTGGCATCATATAATCACCAAATATAGGGAATATTTAGTCTTTTGGAGGTAAACCTCTCAATCGCAATGAACTACGCAATCCACATGGCAGTATTCATTTTTCTTAATCAGTCAGCCCTTTTTTACGTTTGGGCTTGCTTTTATTCTTACAAGCACTGGCTCGTTTTTAGTCTTGGAAGCACTTGGTTGGGACGTAAGCCTTTGATGATTATCCCGAAGTAAACTGACATCAAACGACATTTCAGGAGGAGCTAAGGCTAACGTACGCTCTTCTACGAAAATGTCTGGAGCTTGAACTCCATTGCCCGAAGGCGGAGGAGTTGGTACCCTTGGTGGTGGAATTTGGAGTTTTGGTTCATCATCATCAGAATCCTCCCACTCAAAGGGGATCGCACTTACATCTTCCTCCTCCCAATTATCAAAACCAGAACCACCGAAATAATCAGCGCCGTTTACCTTCTCCACAAACTTAACATCATGCCAGGCCACAACTTTCCCCACAGAGGGATCAAAAATACGGTGAGCTCTCTGATTGTGGTCATACCCAACATATACACCTGCCCTGGCTGAGGGCGAGTACTTGTACTCAAGTTGAGTGGGGTGGATAAGGGAAAAGGCTAAAGAACCAAACTTACGTAATTTCATAACCAAAGGTTTCGGTAAACCCCAAACTTCGTACGGTGATTTTCTCTTTGGTAAATAAGCGCTGTCCATTAAATTGTGAAGGTGAGATACTGTCAGGCAAGCATACTTCAAAAAAGGGGAAGATAAGTTGGCTCCCTGGAGCAGACCCCTAGCAATATCCTTAAGAACATTAATCGATCGCTCACATTGGCTATTATTTTGTGGCACACGAGTAACACTCCTGATGTGTTCAGTGCCATTCAGCACCAGAAAATTTTCGAAAAATTAGTGATGAAAACTCTAAACCGTGATCTGAAAGCAGATTCCCCAGCTTACTGCCCGTTCTATTTTGTTGCCGAAGTATCTCTGCCGCAATCACATCGGCCGTGAGTGTGAGTCCACGATATTCAAAAGATAACAGCATTCGTCTAATGATGGTTTCACGGGACCATAAAGGTCACAGGACCACATGGAGAAAATCTCACGCACGTTTATTTGCCCAACAGGTTTATGGGGAAGGCGCTTGGCTATAGCGATCAATGTAACAATATCCAACTGCTTTCCGGTCACGGGTGGTGCTTTAAATACTTCCAGCCTTAACATTTTACGTAATTGGGGATATGCCACATGTCCCAACCTCGCATGCAATTAACACTGGCGATAGCCAGTGTTAGTAAGGGTCGACCTAGGATATTTCTGTTAAATTTTCAACTTTGAGAGCTTATAACTCCGTCAAAATTAAAAAAATTTTAAACCAAATTTGGAATCTAGCGTGTCTACAGTCGCAAAAATTGTGAAATTCAGTCCAGCTAAACCCGAGATACAAAGAGGGACCAAATAGACAACTTCTTGTTCTGCTTCTTCTGCTTCTTGTTGTTCTGGGGATACTTTCGTCTGTCCTCTCTACAGGTCAAACTATTTGTCCTGTAAAGCTGGTTCTAGCTCATTTTACAGGTATTGCTCCGTAGATGTGCCCTTTCCATAAGGCCTTTTCTAATTGGTCAAGTGGTTCAGGGGTTACGGAGCTCTAAACGACCAGATTGATTGTTTTACATTGTTTTAAACATTGTTATTATGCAACAATGCCATTTAGCAAACGCCAGCTGCAAGACATGAAGACATGTCTGCCAGACATGCCTGCCAGACATAAAGACTGAAGATTAAAGGATTTGTTTCTATTGTTAACACTTGTGATAGCCAGGTTAGTAAGGGCCATAGCAATTTACCGAGCTTAAAGGCGGCGCAACAAAACAAACAACAAATTAATTATAAAGTTGTCACACATACACCACCCCTCATCCACCACCAAACCTATTTATTACAATTCTCAAAGTAACACGGATTAATAAACAAAAACGTATCGCTAAAAGTTAAAAGTAAGGGTCTAAAAGTCAAAACCTGTAAGGAACACGGACAAGCTTTGACTGTAAGGGTCTAGGTGTCAAATTTGGCCAGTAAGAAACTGCTAAGCATTAGGCCTTTACTACCCGGTGATCATGTTAATGACTTAGTACGGAAAATTGGAAATTAGCCAACAGCGAAAATCATACACTAGAAGTAACGTAGTTCAGTAAGCCACCTTTATGCACTTACGTTAAATCGGAGTGGCATGACCCGGATTCGAACCGGCTACCCAGTTCGCCCCCAGATCACTTGCATAGCACCTTAATCTCTCCGTTGCACTTCGATGAAACGTAAGTGCATAAAGGTGGCTTACTGAAGTACGCTTACGCTTGTAGCAGGTTGTCTTGCTTGGAATCGCTGCCATGTTACCAAACCGAAAAAAAATGTCAACCTAAAGCAAAGTAGGAAACCCACACCCCCCAATATCATTAGATCATCTCATGGGTTTTTATAGGACGATCTCGGACAGCTGTTCCTCAAAAACCGGGTAGTAAGGGTCTAATGCTTAGCAGTTTCTTACTGGCCAAATTTGACACCTAGACCCTTACAGTCAAAGCTTGTCCGTGTTCCTTACAGGTTTTGACTCTTAGACCCTTACTTTTAACTTTTAACGATACGTTTTTGTTTATTAATCCGTGTTACTTTGAGAATTGTAATAAATAGGTGCACTGACACTTCACTCACAACTTTAAATGGTGAACTAAATGGAAGAACACTAGTTGGTTTCTCGACATTCGACTCATTAGAATCAACCTGTGTTTCAGTTTTGGAAATATCTTCACCCTTCCCCCCTCCAAGTCTACAGGTGGGGACAAGGAGCCATTCGTAATGTAACCCCCTTCCAAATCTACAGGTGGGGATGCGTTACCATTTGGTAGTAAAGAAGGAATCTCACTAACAAGTGGAAATGGTAATTCGGGAGTCGAGGGCGAGGAAAATGGGACAACATTCAGATTTAGGTTAGATTTCTTGGCTGTTGTCTCAGTACTCAATACTCAGTACTCAGTACTGTTGGGGATGATATATCCCGGTAGCGTCGAGTTTGATAGCGTCGAGTGCCGAGCCAAAAATTACGTTACTTTGGTGGTTCCAGGGCCATGGTGGGCTAAATGGACTACGAGGTGGACTGTATTAACATCCAGTGGTCACTTCTACAGTGATTTGACGTTTCTGGGTGGTCTGTGAACCTTTTTACACACGATTTAAATTTTGAGACTTTCTTGTGGGAGGCGGCCATCTTGTTTGTTTACCTTTCGGAGAGAGGCATTTTAAGTGTAAAATGTGTGTTGCTGCCTCTTCGTGAAGGAGTTTTATTGAGAACTCTGAAATCCATTCTAGTGAGAAGCCTTTTTAGTGCGAAGCATGTGATGTTTTTTGTTTACAGTTGATGAACTTAGTCTGGGGAGAAGCCGTTTAAATGCAGAGTGTCTGCTGCTTTATTTCTACTTCTCTTTTTATTGCTGCAGTGTTCACAGCTAATTCCCCCCCCCCCCCCCAACAAAATCCAAAACAATGCTTTGGGTCACTTGCACCTTGGGGTTAACTGGTTGTTAGAAAACAAACGTTTTGTTTAATCGAGAGCCGTTGGATTGGACTTGGCCGATCGCCGCTCATGCGGGATGAGTCCACCTAAATGTTACGTGTGCAGTGCTGTTTTACTATGTATGGGACAAGTTTTAATGAACGAGTTCAATTCTATTCTGGTGACAACAGTTGAAGCATAGTTGAAGTAGCACACTTTTTCGTTTTGAACTAAAATCATTCTTCAAAACTACAGCCGTTGTGGAGCGAAGCCGTTTAAATGCGTTATTTGTGCAGCGGCATTTCTTGACTATTTTTGCATCACTTGTTTGATTTAGCATCTGCATCACTCGACCCAGCACATGCATAGTACAGAGAAAATCGGTTTGACTGTGGTTATTAAAGTGATGCTGCGTCTTTGTGCGTTTGGTCATTTGAATGGTCTTAAATGTGTACGACAGGAGTTTTGCGTTACCGTTTTTTGTGTTCTGATCACCAGATTCGTTGTCTTGTGTTCACAGTGGAGAGGAACCAGTTAAATGTTCAGAGTGTGGGTACTTCTTTCTATGATCGGTAAACTGAATCCTGCACTTGTTTCGTGCATGTGGCAAATATAATTGTTTTGTGATTATTATGGCAAAGAAGACTACATTATACTCACGACCCAATACTTTCTCACACGAGGCGGAAAAAAGCAGCTCGACTGTGGCCAATGTGCTGCTGCTTTCTTGTGTGCTAGTCTATCGAATCGTCTTACTACTGTGTTTTTATACTAGTTAAATGTTCCGATTGTGGGAAGTTCTTTTGCCTTTCAACACTCTGTCCAGCACTTTGTGCAATCAGATCGCCTGGTTTGGGATTACTGTTGTGCTTACGACTAAATCTTCACTCTCACTGCAGCACTTGTTTGTGTAAGGTGGGGAAAAATAGTTCGACTGTGATTAATGCGTTGCTGCGTTCTTGTCTGCTGGTCATTGGATTCATATTAATTTGAGTCTGAAGTGGAGAAATACCCGTTTGATTATTTGCGTTGTGTTTATTGATGTGGTAAATTTGGTTTAATTACTCACGTTCTGCGACCGAAATCCTCTTACCATTTAAAAGTTTAAAAGAACGAAAATGGAATCCTCAACTCCATGTTTCCCAACTCTCAGGAAGTCGCTTAGGTCAGTAAGGAAGCCTGCTTCATTTTCATGCTGTCTAAGATCACGATCTGTGGCTAAGAGAGCCAATAATAATATCTCAATGCCTACTGAAATCTTACAATCTAACAGCTTAAGCGAAACTACAGTTTGCTACTCCCCTGATAATTTGGTCACCGCTAACTCTGCTTCTAAACCAGATGTCACCGATCTACTTCGTTCTGTTGACCTCTCTCAGGTATCTGATGATTTATCCTTTTCCACTTGTCAGTCCCCATCAATTCAAAAAGTTGGATTTTCTCCGGGGGTTAGTGAAAATGACAAACCCAAATCACTACCAACCTTTCTTGAAAGCTTTCTTGAAAACTCTCGGAGTGAACTTAACGTTGGTGTAAGTACTTTAAAAGCACAGGTGAGCCTTATTAATGAAAGCATTAAACATGTGACTTCTGACTTCCAGCTGTTACACACTGAACCTTCTAGTGGTAATACTGTATTGGCAGGCAAAATTGACCATTTGACCGATGTGCTGGACCACTTTCTTAGCTCAATTCAGCAACTGCTTAAAGTGAGCTTTTCTAATCTTGAACTTAAAATTGAAAATGCCCTCCTGAGCCAGTCGTCTATGATTGGCACATTTTTTGAGAAGGTCGCTAACCATGACATCACCGAAACGCGCATTACCCGTTTTACACCAACCGGGCAGTCCATACCTACTGACCCCCATGCCACCACATCTATGTCAGTGAATACTGTGGTGTCAATTACTAAAGCAAACGAAGTGCAAGTGGTTTCTGCACATATTGACAAGTTACCTAGCCGAGCTTCTAACGTTGACATGTTACCTAAGTCATCCGTGCCTGTGAACTCCCACTCTGGGCGGTCGTTACACAAAGGAAACAGATCTTCTAATGGTAATTTGCCTTACCCTAAGAGGGTACCAAGATCATCACCTGCTGAAATTGAAAGGCTAAATCAGTTCAACCCTGCAGTCAACAGTGGCAGTACTCGGCATGCTTCAGTTGCACAACCATGTAACAATTCACTAGGACAGCTTTCCTCTCCAAACCCTACACAAAAAGTAAGGAAAAAATTAAAATTCCTCATTATTGGTGATTCGCAGGTCAGGAAAGTTAAACTACCATGGAATATTGGCAACTCAAAGACTTGGTGCTTTCCTGGTGCCCGTCTTGAGCATCTATGTGACTGTGTTCCCAACATTTTAAATCCTTCAGAAGATATTACCAATGTAGTGCTCTGTGCCGGGACCAACAATGTAGGTTTAGACTCTCCGGCAGTCATTGCCCAAAAACTACTTGAGTTGATTGACATAATCAAATCCTTTTTACCCACAGTGCGCATCACTGTTATCAGTATCTTCCCGCAAAGGCAGCGTTTCCGTGTACATCACTGGCCTTCCCTACAACAGTATATTGTTCAGTGCAATGGCCATATTATGGCATGCTGTAAAGAAGCAGGAGTTGATTTAATCTCCTTATGGGATTTAATTTCACGTAGACATGGCATCCTTGCATCTGATGGTATCCACTTATCTCCCCTAGGCAAAAAACTGCTTGTTGATGCCATTATACAAAGTATGCTACTCGAGCGGAAACCATTTAACTTCGTCTCTTTTGAGGGAAACTAACCTTGTTTAATAGACTAATCGTTAGTCGTATGACGGAACATATTCCCAGATTTCTTCCCGCAAAATTACATCTCAAAAAGCATACTAACGACAATGTTTACAACAATGTTTGTTTAAGAAAGTGTCTTACGAGTGATACCAACGACGCTCATAGTCAATGCGACAAACTCCACATTAACGATGAACTCGATTTTATTTTTTCAGACCCTGACGTATGCCCATTAGCATACGATTTTAAAATGTCGTTTTACATTACCACTGCTGTTCCTGAAGGTTATTCTATTGTTGGTAACTTTATCAATAGGTCTGTTTCTTTTGTTCATCTAAATGTCAGGGACTTTTCTACTCAGAACAAATTCGATAAATTTGAACACATTATTAATGCCACTAATGCTGAATTCGATGTCATATGCGTCACAGAAACATGGTTCAATGATCAAAATCATGGTGTTTGTGACCTAGACGGCTACACTTTTATAGCAGAAAACAGAATTCTAAAAAAGGGTGGAGGTATTGGAATGTTAATTAAGAGCTGTTGCAGCTTCCACGTTAGACATGACTTAAAGTTTTCTATTGATGAATTGGATGGCCAGGGTATGTCTTTAGAAATTACTTTTGGGCACCATGTGTATGTTGTTGGAGTAGTCTATAGGCCTCCAACTGGCAACATGCGTAATTTCAGCAATGCTTTTAGTTTTACTATAAACAAAATTTGTGCCGAGAAAAAAAGAGGTTATATTTTAGGAGACTATAATGTTGACTTAAATAAGTATTTGTCTGATTACGCCATTTCATCTATTGTGAATGATTGGCTTTCTGTAGGATTTGTTCCAATTATCACAAAGCCAACTAGAATTACAGACTCCTCTGCTACGAGAATTGACAATATTTGGACGAATCATTTAAGCAAGGGAACTCGTACTGGCATTATCATCTCTGATTTCACCGATCATTTTCCAATCTACGTGTTCTTAGAATCTAATAAGCTTAGTAAAATACATCCTTGCTATAAGATTAGGCGACGTTACTCTGAAAAAGGCTATAATAATTTGGTTGAGGGCTTAAAGAATGAAATGTGGAACGAGTTAAATCTTAAAGATGACTTAAACCTATTGTACGAAAATTTCTTAGCCAAATTCACACATCATTTGGATATTGCATTTCCCATAATTGAGCCCAACTTTAAAAATTAAACTATCATCAAACGAGTTAAAAGGACTCAAGATTGGGTTTCTCCAGAACTGCAAAAACAAATCAAAATGAAAAATAAGTTGTACAGGAATTACATTAGGAAACCAGATGCTAATAATAAAGAGAAATACAAATCTGCATACAAAAAAGTTCACATCCTTATTAAGGAAGCAAAAATTAATTTTTATGGCAACCTTTTTAAAAACAATAAAAATAATAGCAAGGAATTATGGAAAGATTTGAAAAAACTTACAGGTACCCATAAACCCCATAACATGACTCTTCCACATGCTAGCCAGAATTCCAATGAGGCTCCTGGGTTGGCTGCAGAATTAAATTTGCACTTTGTCTCAATTGGACCCAAGTTGGCTGCTAATTTGCCTACCGTGCCTAATGTGGGAAATACGGGAGCCAAGTTTAACGATTCACTTTTCTTGTGGCCTACTGACGCATGTGAGATCGAGAGCATTATTAAGGCATTCCCAGACAAAAAATCAAGTGGTTTTGATGACATTAGCATGCTACTGGTCAAACGGTGTTATAGGTATTTGTCACCACCTCTTGCACAGCTCATAAACAAATCCCTTACGACAGGTTGTGTTCCGAACCAGCTCAAAAAAGCAAAGGTTATTCCTCTCTATAAATTTGGTAATGTTAATGATTTTTGTAACTATAGGCCCATTTCTTTGTTGCCTGTTTTTTCAAAAGTATTTGAAAAAGTTGTATATAAGCGTTTACATTTCTTTCTGGAAAAACACCATCTGTTGAGTGACAATCAATTTGGTTTTCGCAGGGGTAGATCTACAGTTCAAGCACTACACACTGTCGTTAATAAGGTTATCGAAAACATTGAACTAGGTAACTTTACCGTGTCTGTTTTTTTGGACTTATCCAAAGCCTTCGACACAGTAGACCACGATTTACTTTTAAAGAAGCTTTCCTCAATTGGTATCAGAGGTGTTACTTACAATTGGTTTAAAAGCTATCTAGTGGGTAGAACACCGTTTACTGATCTAAATGGAGTTCAGTATCCACTGCTGGGAATTACTTGTGGAGTGCCACAAGGGTCCATCTTAGGCCCAATACTTTTCTTGGTGTACATTAATGATATTTTTTCTTGTAGCAATCAGTCGTTTGTGGTTGGCTTTGCAGATGATACCACATTAGAATATTCCGGAAAAGATTTGAATGTCCTTATCAGCCACATTAACTTTGATCTTAAAAGATTTACCCACTTCTTTGATTCTAACAAATTGTCATTAAATGTAAAGAAAACTAAATACATGATAATGGGTTCGAGTCAAAAAATTGCGCAACTTGATCAAAATGATTCACACGTCATCAAAATCTCGGATGTTGTACTCGAAAGATTGAGAAATGTTCGTGTTTTAGGAATTGTCCTTGATGATATCCTTTCATGGACACCACAGATTAGCTATGTGTGCAGTAAAGTTGCCAGGGGATCTGCTATCCTGTCTAGAGTGAAAGGATTTGTTCCATCTAAATTATTAAGAATTCTATACTTTGCATTTGTCTATCCCTTAATTTTATACGGGATTACTGTTTGGGGTGCAGTTTCTAACTACAAGCTACAACGTATTCTTGTACTTCAAAAAAGAGCAGTAAGAAGTATTGCTAAGGCAACTTATGACTCCCACTCTTTGCCTCTGTTTAGGAAGTTTGAAATTATCAAGGTTGCTCAAATTTATCAATACAATGTTTGTCTTTATATGCACTGCCTTGTTTACGCTGCCAGCGAAACTCGGACTTGCTTCAACAGACTTATCCGTGTGAAGACCTTCCATTATTGTCACGACTACAACACCCGTAATGGTGATAAGCTCGTCTTACCCAGGTGTAGAACTGACCATGCAAAACGCAATCTCACCTACTCGGCTGTAAAAAACTGGAACTGCCTCCCTCTAACTATCAAGCAGGTGAAAAATACCAAAAAATTTGCGTTTACTTTAAAACAGTTTCTTATACATCTTAATGAATAGATGTATCTTCATGCTGGTCTCTTCTTAATATGTATTCATTCTTAAATTTGCTAATTGGGCGTTTCTTTCTGAATTGTAGGTTCTCCTATTTACCCATAGACAATTATATGTGTGTTCATATATTTATATTGTTTTAATTTGTTTTGTTTCACCACGTTAAGCATTTACTTGTTGCTAATACTGTATCTAGGATCTCATTGTCTGTTTTGTATTTTGTTACCATATTATGCTTTGACGTTTTGTATGTATAATGGGTTCTTCCCTATAAAACAGGTTCGCAAGAACCTCGGGAAGTTTTCCCTTATGTTTTCACATAAAAATAAAATTCATTCATTCATTCAGTGGTTGTGTAGAGCGCGGAAAAAGTGTTAGATTATCAAAAAAAGTATGGGTTATCAAAATTAACCCACGGTCACGTGTGTGGGTTTTCAGATTAACCGTATATAACGGCTACACTTTTAGCATTGGGATGTGTTGACGTGACGTCACCACCGTGCATTAAATGAAAGATTACGAAAGTGAAAATTTTGAGTTCAAAGGATTCACTCTCTCTATATGTTTGCCACATTCCGCGAAAAATAGTGTTTGTAACATTATTTAGGTCTGAGTGACTTTAAAACACAGTCACACAGAGGAAAGCCGTTATACAGTTAAATTTAGAAACACCATTTTGAAGCCGTAATGGGGATCGAAGGGACCGTTACTGTTCCACGTGAGGTGGCATAGGTGCTGGATAAAAGAAGTTGGTGCAACTTTCTTAAAAAAGATAGCTACAAAAGAACTCACGGTCAGAAGGTAATCCCCATGCCTGAAGTTCAGCAAAATGCATATAGTGCTGAGTTGCTGGTGCGTTATTCGTGTTGCAATCGGTTCTTCCTTGTTTGCAGTCATTAACAATCTGTATACTAACAAATCTTCCAACAAGTGGTTTCGAACATTTCAACGATGTTGGTCCACCTTCTGGAATGGCTTTATCGACTCCTGCTGACACACAAAATGAATCCTCACTGGGATTAAATCGAGTTCCGGCAGAGATCTTCGATATGTCTTCATTGCCCACACGTATTTCAATGTCATGAAGACGTCCTGTGAATTAAAAGCACTAATTTACACAATTGGCAGGAATAATTAGGCCTTAATTCAAAGGCGAATCGTTCCATAATATTTGAAACCATGGATATTTTAAATTAAGTTGTAACTAATTAAGTTGGTGACCATTCCCTTAGACCAAACCCTCCTGTTATGGAACATTCATTCAAACGTATTTTCGGTACAGTTAAAATAAACATGGACGACTGATGGCGGTCTTGCTACGATTCATGATTCCAGCTCAAGCTAATTTACTCAGAAAATGATGCAATTTTTTTTGATACTTTCTCAGTTATGCCCAACGTCATTGGGCAGACTTCAAATGAACTCCCACAATAATTTTCGATTCCGAGACAATATTTGAATCTTTTTGAAAAACACTGAAGAGCATCGTTAAACATAGGGTCCATGCTGAACGATGTTCCTCTGTATGAAGCTGATGTTGGTGAAAATGATTCAGAGATTGATTCAAAGTAATTTAATGTATTATTCATGTTTATCTTTGTAGGAGTTCATTTGGAGTCAGCCCAGTGACCAATGTAATACCCTTCATACTTCCACATGCTAGGAAGATATTTTAATGTTCTCAGCCTTGTATAAATACTAAAAAACGCAGTTGACGTTTCAAGTGGAGTAGACACCCTCATCTAACCATTGTGTTCGAAGGTTTGAAGTCACAACCATAGTACCAGAATGCAAGAGTGGCAATTTTGCTAGGTAATTATAAACGGAAATTCCTTGGATATTGTACATGCTCCTCCCGAAAATGCCCTGGTAGCTGAGGTCAGATTTCAACTCTTGAGTTCTGGCATACGAGACAATCGTGATAACCATCAGGCCACAATGACTCAATCCTAACCACTGTACCAAGCTAAACGTAACCTTAAATAAAAGATATATTGGTAATATTCCTACGAAATGCAAATTATTTACAACCACTAAGGCCTTTTGCCCACTAGCGTCAGCGTTCTTAACCCTCTACTGCATGAATTAATCAGGTAGCTTTTTTTT
>JAHWFP010126503.1:0-16408 GCA_023313725.1 Lithobius niger
ACCGGGTAGTAAGGGTCTAATGCTTAGCAGTGTCTTACTGGCCAAATTTGACACCTAGACCCTTACAGTCAAAGCTTGTCCGTGTTCCTTACAGGTTTTGACTTTTAGACCCTTACTTTTAATTTTTAACGATACGTTTTTGTTTATTAATACTATAATGCGCTCCTGCTATCACTAAGAAATCGATCATCCAGTAAGCAAGTAATTCAATAATTTAAGTTAATCCTTTGAAACAATTGACCTCGGTACCACGCATTGCGAATTGTTGCAAGGAACGATTGTTGCAGCCCACTTAAAAACAGGAGTGATTAACGCTTGTTAAACCCTCTGGAACCCTTTGGAAAAACAATTCAACTCCTTTCTGGAAGTGAGCATTTAGGAAATAAATACGCCTTTCCATCGGAAAGTACTCAGGCTGCCAATTGGGGGCTTCGAAATTAAGAACCTATCTATAGTCGCATGGTCTACAGTTGTTTGGTTAGTAGACACGGGTTGTTTTTTTTTTTTTTTTTTTAGCTTAAACGCCGACAATGGCACATTCCACGCGACTAAAACTGTGTTGCCGCTTTGGTGCCACAATAATACGCCAAAAATGTGATCCAAAATACAGTGATGCAGGTATGGTAAGTGGCGCCATCTCTTCGCAGACTTCGGAAAAAGTGTTATAACCTGAACTTGTAGTCCAAGGCCGTCAACAGACGGCGACATGGCAGGTTTGGTAAGTGGCGCCATCTGTTCGAAGACGTTGGAAAAATGTTCCAACCAGAATTTGAAGGCGACTCCCATCAACAAATGGCACTGCAGGGTGGGGTACTTGATTGTACGACGGGATGGTGAGGCCGGTGCATTCGGCCGCTTCTGCCTATATTATACATTGTAAAAGGGGCCGCCAAGTTCCGAATGGTTCGGCCCTTCAAAGGCGTAATATCAACAAACCAAAACATTGGCCAAATTAATCGGTAGCAATGTTCAAGTTTTCATTTAACGTCCAAAGTACTATTCGGTGCGATTAAGTTGGCGAATGTTTTGGTGTGTTGATATCACTCCTTTGAAGGGCCGAACCATTCGGAACTTGACGGCCCCTTTTACCAGTTTTGGTTTTTGATATGATATCAGTCCTTTTTTAAAAAAAATTGTGTATTGTAGTAGTTATATAAATAAATTAATTTATTCATCAAGTATCCCGAAGATCATGTTGATCTTGTATGGGTTGCAAAATAAAATACAGAATAATACAGATTACATAAAAAAAACACTTATGTTGTAAAATTCAGTTAGAAAATTAGTTTGACATCATTAAACTCAACTCCACTACCGTGCAGACGTGTAATAAAGTGACACGTCAACAAGCAATTGGTTTTCAACACTTTGCTACTACCTTTTGCCTGGAGGCCGAACCATTCTCAACTTACTCACCTCTTTATACGTTTTTGGTTTGGTTTTAATTTTGTTGTAATTTGTTTTATTTAGGTAGTTTTAGCGTGTTGATATCTCTTCTTTGAAAGGCCGAACCACTCTCAACTTGGTGGCCTCTTTACCAGTTTTTGACTTTGTTTTGCTTTGTTTTTACAGTTGGTTTATTTTTCGTGAACTGGACGTGAATACAATTTCTTTGGCAACGTTGTTTAGATTTATCGTGCTGCACTAGTGTGTATCTAGGCACGCACGTCAGTATACGCGTTGTCATTTTCCGAACTTTGGCCGTCCAATGAGAGACGATGCCGACAATACTAACAAAGGTTACAACAATATTTTTGTACTTACGCGCCATCCCACGCCATCCCCGTTACACCCTTAGGTCCCAAACCATAAAAGGTACGCAGTTCGTGCCGTACTGCAGCCATTCGTCCAATTTCATAGCTGGAAGCCTTCCCGTTATCTCGGTATCGATGAATAATCACCCTATGGAAATTAACATGGGGATGAGCGGACTAGAATTAGCTTACTAGCTCTAGCTAGTTGCTAGTTACACATTTGCAATGTTATTGAGGGTGAGATTTGGCATTGAAAGTAGTTTAGCTGGCATTCCTAGATGAGTTAATTTTTGTCAGGTGGGTCATTGCTCTTGATTTCAACACAATATAAGCTTTTGTACGGCATTATTATTTTCATCCAAATACCTGAAATGTGCCCAACTCTGCTTCAGGATATAAGACATGACGCTATGGCGTCGCGTTACAGTGGTTTACAACCTCGACAATTGAATTGATGTGATGTTTGTTGTGATGATTGCTGCCTAACTAGGCGCGACACACTAGCGTGTGTCTACATATGCAGATAATATTCAAAATAGGGAGACATTTTGTTGGATCACACACAGGTGGTGCGTTCCCTACGTTCATAAAAATAGCCTAACAAATGATTGCAATTTTTTCTGCAAATGCCTCTCCAATAGTCACACCATAAAAGGAACTATTCCCAGTCAAATATGAACAGAATGCCATATTTCAACTAAATTAGCCACATAAATTATTTTATCTAAGTGGTTTATAATTTTATCAGTACTACTTCCATCCGTCACCGAAAACCGGAAAATCAACGTCATTCAAACCCTTTTATCACATAGAAGCAGGTTACACATTTCATTAAGCAACAGCACTGGTGCTGTAAGGGAGTAAAGACCGTCAATTTCCAACAAACACCAGGCTGTCTGACATCGTAATTATTTACCCTCACCATCGTCAAATTCGCGAAAACCCTGAATGCATAGCTTTCATATAATGTACTCTTTAAGTGTGGTGGAATTTTAATGTGTACCTCGAACAAATTGCAACCAAAACCATTCCTAGTGTATCTCGTCCAGAATGTCATCCTGTACAACATGTCCAAAATCCACCGAAATCCGAATTCGCGAACATTCAAGAAGGCGTCCAAAAATGGCGACAAAATAAGATTTGTTTGCTTCTAGCGTCGAAAACGTTCATCCAGTTGAAAATTAACAGGTTACCAATTACGCGAAGAATAAAATTTCCTTCAAAAAAGGCTCTATTCATAAATTCGTTACTTAAGTTCTTTCAGCCGTCTACGCATGTTACACACACACCAGCGCATAATGTGTATTATATACAGTTCCTGACATTAAACAGCTGCAGTACCCATTCTAATACGGATAAATGGATGTGATTAGTCTTAGATGAAAGATGAACGTGTATATTTTCCAACAAAGGTAATCAAAACGATTTATGTTAATTAAAAGCTAAGCTACGGCAGTTTCCTACGTTGTAGCACTTTAATTTTTGCGTAGCTTTACGATTAGTTCCATCTTAAAACGGCTGCAGCAGCTGTTATAATTAGGTAAATGGATGCGATTATGCTTAGAGGTAAGATGCCGATGTATATCTTCATCTTTTATCTAAGGCTTGTTGCAGAAGGACGACAAAACACGTGGAAATCGCTGCACAACGCCACTATCGCGTCGGAATCGACAGCACCTTCACACAGCGCGATTTGGCTCAGGGAGACCTACTGATAAACGCAGAAACGTGCCACTGCGTGTGAAAGCACCAGTTATATCCCATACATTTTACCTGATCTGCCACTGATTGCGATTTTTACGCCACAAATGCTTCACAAACGCCAAAAATTGCATTTGCGATTGTGGCGCGTTTTGTGGTTCGCTGCAACCAGTGTAAGCCTAACTACATGCATTTATCAGAATTAGAACAGCTACTGCAGCAGTTTAAAGATGGAACTAAATAGTGCAAAAAGCGCTACAATGTAGAAACACTGTCGTAGCTTAGCTTCTCATTGATATGAATAGTTTTAATTACCCTTGTTGGAAAATATACATCTTCATCTTTCATCTAAGCCTAATCACATCTATTTATCCAAATTGTAATGCCCTTTTCGGCGAAGGAAAGCCCAGCTGAAACAATACGCAACAATGTAAAAACCCATTGTTGCCGGGAAAGCCCGCACTTTCATCTGAAGGCGGGAAAAGTGCGGGCATTCCCTAGGGAATGCCCGGATTTGAAAAACAGCTTATTTTAACAAAACAAAACAAAAAACACGTTTGAAGTAACAAAACACTACATTACAATGCCGTTACATTTACAAAAGATTATGTAATGATTGTAAAATGGTTACAGTTTTTATTCACCAAATGTTTGACCGGGTTTTCATTTGCAACACTCCGGCCTGATACATTTGCTACGAGTTCAAAATACCAATGATATTTGCTTGCATACCACGGCTATACTTTTCTTGTACAGTTGTAAGGATTTCAAGTTACGGTGGCCAGTTGTTTGCACAATGAGCTGCTCTTCTACGTTGGGTCGATACAAAGTTGTTGCTGACACGAATGTTGTCATTGCTTAATTAGCCATCCAACTTAGCAATTAGCGTCTGTTGCAACATTTTTAATCACGGGGCGGTTGTAATACAAAATGTTATTGCTGTATTTCTTTTTGGGGCAAAAATACACAACCTCAGTATTTGCATGTTCGGGCCAATAATTTTGATACAGTCTGTGCACTTTGCCAGGACAACGAGAAGGATTGTCGGGAAGAGAAAATGCTTTGACTCTCTTTGGTTGCACTTTTATATGTTTTAAATAAATAAGCACAAATTCAGGTAAATTACATGAAGGAAAGAGGAAAACAAGCCAGACATCAAAAATAACGCACTAGAATTAACGTAGTACAAGCCACCTTTGGAGTGGCATGACCCGGATTCAAACTAGGAACCCAATTCGTCCCTAGATCACATAGCTGTTCGGCTTGTTTTCTTCTTTCCTTTTATATGTTTTAAACCACGTTGATTTATTTTTGAAACGTTTAATATGTATTCAAGGTATTTTCGCCCATTTTCATTTGACCGGCCGAAAGTTTGTTGTCTTTGTGTTAAAGTTCTGTCCTCATTTTTGCCACGCAACGCACAAACATGTACATCGAAAAGCACAAACACGGAATACGATAAGGCATTTTGTTCATCAGTAGCCTACCAAGAACTTTAGTTTCCCGCAACACGTTCAACTATTTTCGAATCTTTACCAATAATGTAAAACAATGGCCCGTTATTTCAAGAACGTAACAATACCACGTTCTTTCAAAGCGTAGAACGTCTGCCAACAATAGCCGACAATGGGAACGAGCTCTTCGCCGTAATGGGCATTAAGTTGGATAATGACCGAAAACCTTGTGCATTCCTAAACAATGGCCCTCGGGACGCTGCGCGCCCTCGGGCATTGTTTAGGAATGCCCGCGGTTTTCGGTCATTATCCTTTACTGAATGCCCTTTTCGGCGAAGGAAAGCCCAGCTGAAACAATACGCAACAATGTAAAAACCCATTGTTGCCGGGAAAGCCCGCACTTTCATCTGAAGGCGGGAAAAATGTGGGCATTCCCTAGGGAATGCCCGGAGGGAATGCCCGGGGTTTGAAAAACAGCTTATTTTAACAATACAAAACAAAAAACACGTTTGAAGTAGCAAAGCACTACATTACAACGTCGTTACATTTACAAAAGATTACGTAATGATTTTAAAATGGTTACAGTTTTTAATAACCAAATGTTTGACCGGGTTTTCATTTGTAACACTCCGGCCTGATACATTTGCTACTACGTTCAAAATACCGATGATATTTGCTTGCATACCACGGCTCCTTTTTTGTACTGTTGTAAGGATTTCAAGTTACGGTGGCCAGTTGTTTGCACAATGAGCTGCTCTTCTATGTTGGGTCGATACAAAGTTGTTGCTGACACGAATGTTGTGATTGCTTAAGTAGCCATCCAACTTAGCAATTGGCATCTGTTGCAACATTTTTGACGATGTTGCCCGGAACATTTTTACCCACGGGGCGGTTGTAATACAAAATGTTATTACTGTATTTCTTTTGGGGCAAAAATACACAACCTCAGTATTTGCATGTTCGGGCCAATAATTTTGATACAGTCTGTGCACGTTGCCAGGACAACGAGAAGGATTGTTGGGAAGAGAAAATGCTTTGACTCTCTTTGGTTGCACTTTTATACGTTTTAAATAAATAAGCACAAATTCCTGTAAATTACATGAAGGAAAGAGGAAAACAAGCCAAACAGTAAAAATAATACTCTAGAATTAACGTAGTACAGTAAGCCACCTTTGGAGTGGCATGACCCGGATTCAAACTAGCAACCCAATTCGTCCCTAGATCTCTGACATAGCTGTTCGGCTTGTTTTCTTCTTTCCTTTTATATGTTTTAACCCACGTTGATTTATTTTTGAAACGTTTAATATATATTCAAGGTATTCTCGCCCATTTTCATTTGACCTGCCAAAAGATTGTTGGCTTTGTGTTAAAGTTCTGTCCTCATTTTTACCACGCAACGCACAAACATGCATATCAAAAAGCACAAACACGGAATACGATAAGGCATTTTGATCATCAGTAGCCTACCAAGAATTTTAGTTTCCCGCAACACGTTCAACTATTTTCGAATCTTTACCAATAATGCAAAACAATGGCCCGTTATTTCAAGAACGTAACAATACCACGTTCTTTCAAAGCATAGAACGTCTGCCAACAATAGCCGACAATGGGAACGAGCTCTTCGCCGTAATGGGCATTAAGTCGGATAATGACCGAAAACCTTGTGCATTCCTAAACAATGGCCCTCGGGACGCTGCGCACCCTCGGGCATTGTTTAGGAATGCCCGCGGTTTTCGGTCATTATCCTTTACAGAACTAATTTCTTAAGGATTCCCACCAGGCGTTTTGGCCTTTAGAAGTCGTGATATCAAACGCCAAGCTCTTGAGAAGTTAATCCATCAAGTAGTAATGCGGAGGTAAGTGAAAAATATGAAAACTGCTTAATGCGTAATTTTCACTTATTTCATTTAACGTTTAAAGTCCTAATCGGTGGAATTACCTTGACGAAAACCCTTGGCGTTTGATACCACGACTTCAATAGACCGAAGAGCTTGGCGGGAATCCTTAACACGTTTTGACTAGGATATTTATCACATCTTTTTGGACCAAATTACAAAATCTATTATTTTTTATTGTTAGTAACTACGAAATGGAGAAGCCATTCCTGTTTCAGGCGTTTTTTTTTTTGTTTTTTTTTGGCGTTAGTTCCGTTTTGCGGACAGCAGTAAGGTTTCACTTGGACGTAACACTTAACCAGTATCTGAAACCTTACAGGAATTATTCATATTCCTTTGTTGTTTTGACTTTGTTTCAGTTAAATCCACCCAAAACCAAAACTGGTAGAAAAACCCGCCAAGTTTCCAAAAACGATCAGCCTTTGAAGGTAGTGATGTCATTCCACCAGGGAAAGGCCGCCAAGGTTAATCCTATTAGCCAAGTTAATCGCACCTACTAATAGTTCGAAAGTTAATGAAAACTAGAAGATTGCTACTAGCGGTAGCAATCTTCAAGTTTTCATTTAACGTCCAAAGTATTATTCGGTGCGATTAACTTGGCTAATAGGATTAACCTTGGCGGGCTTTCCCTGATAGAATGATATCACTACCTTGAAAGGCCGATCGTTTTTGGAAACTTGGCGGGTTTTTCTACCAGTTTTAGTTTTGGGTGGATATCACAACTTTCATAGGACTGTGAACGTACATAAGGTTACACCGTCTGTTTAAGATGCTTCAATCCAATTTTTAAACACTAACAATCGCTGATTTCGTTCGCTTTGCTCATTCAATCAGCGCATCTCTTTCAGTTGTTTTTATTTAGCCCTTCACCTTCCCCTTAATTTTTCAAGATTTCGTTCACATTTAGTCATGCAGAAATCCCCGAAGGTCGTTGTTACCAAAACAGCAGAATGCGAAGCAATTTATTTTGGGGTTATTAACAAAGAACCCATTAGCTCCTGTATGCTCGTATTGTTGCGTAACCATCATCTAACGCGCATCCCTTTATTCTTACGCAATCCACGGCAACGTTAATGTTTCTTTATTTTATCCTTCGTTACAGTTTAGTTGTTAGTTCGTCCAGGCATTTACAATAAATCTAATGACCAGTCTTCATTGTTCAAGCCATTGTTGCTTAAAATCTTTGGTTGCAACTTGGAAAAGAAACGAAATTTAAATTCTCCCGTGGCGAATTTCAAAACCCTCCCACGCATTTGTCCTGACCCCTACAACCCCCAAACCAACAAAAGGACCATCCTCAGATCACTATGCATCCGTGTGCAAAAGTTCAGGTACGTAGGCTTTCTTAATTTTGCGGTAGCCATGAGTAAAAAGTCTATGGGATTTAACATGGGAAAAATATTATTAGCTAGCTACTAGCTAGCTAGACAGTAACATAAAAACAACGTTATTGACGCATCTTTTTCTCCATGATTGGTGGACACTCATCCTTTAAATTTTAGTTTTTCTTAATCTTTGACCCTTCCTTCCCCTTATATTTTCCACAATTTAAAACATTTCTGTCGCATTGGGATTTATCCGCAACATGCCAAAATATACTTTCAATTGCTTACAGTTAACTGACACATGTCTGCTAGTGAGCCGCCTTTTTATCATTAACAATCAATTTTTAACAATTGGATATCTACAATGGGATGATCTACTGTTACTTGGCGGGACACACTAGCGTGTGTCTAGACCTTACCTTAAGCAACAAACGATTTCGTGTTTGTTTTCTAATAGGTTTACGTGTGTCTTAACCTTTGTCGAGAAGTCCACCTAACTCTCTTTGTTCGCACTGTTGTTCTTGTGCTGCGTACTCTTATCTTCGTATTCATTGTTGTAAGCCAAACATATTGTAAAATGTTGTATTATTGAAGCAAAATGCTCAAACTCTGCCTTTAAATAGTATTGCGATTGATTGGTAACTGTGAATTTACGCTTCTCCTAACCCCCAAACCAGTAAAACAGGCATGTTACACGGTATAACTATCTAGTTTAACATCTTTATTCACCGCATGGAAGAATTTATTCGTGAAACAAGCTAGCAGCTAGTAACTAAACAAATATCAACGTTTCGCACCTTTTTTTTTAAACAAGAAAACGCTAAGCTGTGTACCTAATAGCGATTTTTATGTGGAGGCAACCATAATTTCCCGATCAAACAAAGTTTCAGCCCTTTCTGTCGCATTGTTATTTATCCCCAGAAAGCAGCCAACCTGCGTAAACGGTAAAAGACGCAAGTGGCTAGTGGTCGCCATTCGCGTATAGTCGCGGTAGCCTTTACTGTAAGGTTTGACCTCGGTCTCCCATGTTAAAGCTGAAATTACGATGCTTAATTTCTCCGCCGCCTTTTAATATTTTCCTCTCAAATTTAGTATACAAGCTTTGTTGGACATGGTGAACACTGAACACGTGTGCCAAATTTTATTAAATTACGATTTGTCACTTTGGAGATCTGGACTTGAGCTGGAATCGGTGAGTTTCATTTATGGTTTATGCGATGGTGGTGATGGTGGACTTTAGACACGTTTATACAATGGTCTCTACAGACTAAAGCATTTGTCCTAGAAACCTAGTTCTTAGCTCATTTGAAAGCTGTACTTCAGGGGATGTGCCCATTATAAAAATAGAAATTTCAATTGGTCGTGGCGTTCCGGAGTTACGAGGCCCTGAACGATCAGTTTTATTGTTATTCATGGTTTTAAACATTGTTTTTATGCAACAATGCCAATCAGCAAACGCCAGACGGAAAGCGTAAGCAAATGCTAACCATGCTGGTGAGCCAACAATTTACCTGCACGTGAAGAGGAAGCATTATCCTTATTACGAATCGATTTGTATAATGATTTCACGTCATTCTCCCATGTTAAAGCTGAAGTGTCCGTTGCCTATTTGGCTTGCTGTCTTAGATTACAAATAAAGGAAAAAGCCGCTTAAAAAGCTGCGGAGCAACCAACTTCCAAAGAAAAGACTCGCACTGAATGAGCGAGTGAAGCGAGCAAAATTCGTTGCGTTTGCAAAGATACAGAAAACCAACTTGGTATGTCAAAGTATCACGAATTAGAAAACAAAAACGAACTCGTTTGATGTTTAAGGTAAGGTTTAACTGATCCGAAGTCAAAACAGCAAAGGAACACAGATAAACTTTCCTGTAAGGTTTCATATACCGCAGTGTTTCTGTACTGTTTATTCCACGTGAGACCTTACTGCTGTATTCAACCATTAGACACGTAAATACAATTAAAACCGTATCCCAACTTTCAAAATTATTGTAAGATTAATATAGTGCTACACCCTCGACTATTTTCAGGGGCTAAATTTTTCAGCATTATTCAAGTCAAGTCGTCTCCTTTCCGTTCATCCTATTGATACATACACCACTTTTCAAGATTTCATATTCGAGACTTCAGGTCTGTGGTCTTTCATTTTTATTTTCAACGACATTTCCAGTTTTTGAAGAGTTGCACGAACCCTGAATTACTTATTCTGTAGGTCTGTACTAAGCACACTAAGAGTTTAATTTTTAGATTTTTCAGCGATGTCGTTTAATCAAGTAGAATAAACCAATCTGACCTATCGTGTTCTAAAGTAAAAACTGTAAACACGTGAATACAGCAGTAAGGTTTCATGTGGACTCAACAGTACAGAAACACTGCGGTATGTGAAACCTTACAGAAAAGTTTATCTGTGTTCCTTTGCTGTTTTGACTTCGGATCAGTTAAACCTTACCTTAAACATCAAACGAGCACGTTTTTGTTTTCTAATATTTTATCTTGATAGGACGGACGTTAATGTCATCTTTGAATCTTGGTGGGCGACGCACTTGCGCGTGTCCTAATATAGCCAGTGGCCGCCATTGTAACAATGACGGATTGAAATAATTTTTCATTTTTGACAATGAGATCTGACACTTGGCGGTTTATGTTTATGTTTATGTTTATGTTTATGTTTATTGAGCCTATTAGGTGCTTACACCATACGCTCACTCTAAAGCTAAACTTACCCTACTTAAACCTATCAACCAGAAAGCCATTAAACAACCGAGCATCACCCAAACAATCCCGGTTGCACCCTGGAAGCGAGGCGAGCAAGCAGTGAGGCGTTACTTTAAACCCACGATCCGGAAGTCACCCAAGTCGTCCCGTATTCCTGCAAAACCTAACAATAGCCCTAAGAGTGTGTCTCGCTGACCCAAGATGAGGTGGGACCCCAAAAACACTGATTAACTGAACATCTCCCCGAGATAAAAGTGAACACCTGCTTAGCCCAGAGAGGGCAAGAGAACAGAAAATGCCGAACAGTTTCCTCCCCATTACCACAGGCACACCCCGGGGAACCGCTCCACCCCACGCGATACAGGTGGGCATGGAGCTAAACGTGCCCAGTCCTTAGCCTGGACATTAAACCCGCACCTTACGCGAGAGACGACCAAGTGCAGCGGGCGAGGATACAGTAGGGTGTATTTCAAACAAGGTACGCCCTGTTGCACCTCTCTCCCATCTGCATTGCCACTCTCTCCTTGCTAATTCCGCGACAACTGGACACAGATCTTTGTAGCCCAAAGGGAACCGAATTGGAGCAGACCTACACTCGAACCCAGCCTTAGCCAGCCCATCTGCTGCCTCATTTCCTGTGACACCTGAGTGGCCAGGAACCCACACCAAACGAACGCTGACGCCAATCTGCACAGCCAAGAACAACTTCCACCCGATTTCAGTAACAATCGGATGGGAAACCTCCATAGACTGAAATGACCGCCTGAGAAAACCCAGACTAGCTGCAGAGTCCGAATAGACAAAAACAGAGGCAGAGACAAATCAAGCCCAATATCCACTGCCACTGAAATGGCGATCAGCTCTCCGAGAAACACCGTCGGTATACCAGTCAGAAAATAGCTGTATTCCAGATGGAGACTCGGGATGCAAATCCCAACACCACCCTCAAAAGAGGAAGAGTGGAACGACGCATTACAGAATATGCTGGCAGAGCCAGAAAGAACTGGGTCGTAGCGTGTGGACCCCTTGCCCTGAATGGATGATAAGGCGGCTCCACACCAAACCCATGGGCGAGGCGGATGCAAAAGGAGCGGGAGCGAGAAGCCGCTCAGGCCCCTCTGCTGAATCAGGCTTGCCCCCAAGCCCAACGCCCCTAGCACCTCACGATCACCTTGCGGAAACGTGGTGTACCTCAGAATCACACGTGCTGTAGGATCCAAGGTACCCCTGGCCACAGCTCGCAAACAGACCTTAGTACGTATTTCAGCTGCCCTCAATTCTAGTGGGCGTTCCCCCGTCTCAATGTGGAGTGCCAAAACGGGGGTCGTCGGGAGACAGCCAGACACAGTTCGCAAACAATCGTTTAACGAAACCTGAATGGCTTGCAAAGCAAGCCGGGAACGGGCTAGAAGTGGAGCGTGGAAATCTGCGCAAGCTCTCACATAAATCCTATATAGAGCTAAAACTGTGGAACGTTTTGTTGTGAGTTTGTTAGAAACAAATGACCTCAAAATGCCCAACCGAGACGCGATGTTTTCTTTGACGGCTATAGTATCACTGATCCAACTCAGCCGTGGGTCTAGCCAGAAACTAAGGTACCGTACCTTGGACTTAGACCTAACCATAGTACCATTCACAGTGATTGCCCCCTCACACCCCAGTCCCCTACTAAAAATCATTAGTTCTGTTTTGGGTCCCGACAGAGCCAGACCCCTGCTCGCTAACAGTTCTGCTCCCCTACTGACGGTAGATTCCAGAACAACCAGCAGGAGCTGCAGGTCCTTACCGGACGCCCACGCAGCCACATCATCAGCGTAAGCAACTACAGTTGCCAACACGTCCATCTCTTCCAGCACGCTGTTGTTAATTGCCACTGCAAAAAGAACTGGGCTGAGACAGCTACCCTGGGGGAGGCCCCTGTCAGTGGAGGAAATCCCAGACCAGGAGCCGTTCACCCTGGTAGCAAACTGGCGCAACCCAAGCAAAGCAGAGACAGCCCCAACTAGTTTCTTGCTGACCCCCAGACCCTCGAGAGAGTGCACCACCCAGGCCACATCGACCATGTCGTACGCGGCCTTGATGTCGAGAAAAACAACGGCCGTGATACAGCCACTTGCCCAAGCCTCCCTAATCCCAGATTCCAAATATAGCACCGCGTCCTGCGCACCCCTGTTCTTACGAAAACCAAATTGCGCCGGAAACAGTTTCCCCGAATTTTCAATCTGCCAAACTAACCTATTTACTAAAATCCTCCCATAGACTTTACGTGGGCAGGACAGAAGAGCAATTGGCCTGTAACTCGTCACCAAAGTGCGGGTCTTACCCCGACCCAGCACAGGAGTGAGAATCGAAAAGAGCCATGACTTGGGGAGTGTGACACCATCGAACCTGCTCTGGTAAAAAGCAAGCAGGTCAGAACGACCAGCCTCAGAGAGGCCCTTCAGCTGAGCATACGAAATCCGATCGATTCCCACAGCCCCATCTGCCCGAGAGGAGTCAAGAGCCGCGACAAGTTCTACCATGTCAAGGGGCAAGTCACTGTGTGGTGAAGACACTCCCCGTGAACAGGAGGAGGAAAGCCCTTAGGGGAGCTGAGCACCAATGCAAAATTATCATTGAAGGCCTGTGCCATTTTCGGTCCACGCAACACGTCACCCGCTTGACTCAACAACCAGGAAATTGGGGGCCGAGAGTCCTGAGGACGCACTAACGACCAGACTCGAGACATCGGTAGGCCCTTGGCGGTTGGACAACTAGAGTAGCCCTTGATTATTATCCGTTGTTCTATTTGGACATAATTAACACCATCGTTTACTCTATGTATTGGAGAAGATAACCCGGTTTTGGTTCGGCTCCATAAACTTAAAAAACATCAATAATGTCGTTTTTATTTGTTGGCTGCGGTGGCAGTTAGGCTAGTCAATCCGTGTGAAAAAACGACAAAACGGGAACTAATTGTAATAGAAATAAACGTTGCAGTTTCTGGCTCAGAAAGACCTGCTGAACAACATACTAAAAGTCTAGAAAAATCTAAGTGGAGGAAAAGGTCTAATCTGGTCGCCATCTTGGAAAAATAGCCACCATCGTGCGAAAAAATGGCAAAACCAGAATTAATTGTAATAGAAGTAAACTTTGCTGTTTCTGACTCAGAAGGACTGCTGAATAACACACTAAAAGTTTAGAAAAATCTAAGAGGTGGCAGAGCTTTAAAATGGCCGCCGTCTTGGAAAAATGGCTGGCATCATGTGAAAAAAAAATGGCTTCTGGTTGTTGTTTTTCGCACATATGTATGTTTTCCATCAATCCTAACCGAAATTGTTTAGCTTAGATTGGGATCGGCCTGCACCCCTTTATTAAATGTGGAATTGTAATTGGTGTAGCAGCTATTTTCAATTCAAGGTTTCATTTTAATGCTCATGTTCGTATTTGTATCTAAGATAAACAATTTCGGTTAGAATTGATGGAAAGAATAGATCCCCAGCTTTCAGAAAATCTTAAGCATGTCCATTTCGAGCTATTATAGAGGGCTCAGAAGAGCACTTTGAATTCGAAAATCAACACACGCTTTTGCTGCTATACGCCATCACTTCTTCACCTTTAAATGAGCGTAGGACGGTCCCTATCTAAGTTAAACAATTTCCGTTCGGAATGATAGAAAGAATAGATCCCCACCTTTCAGAAAATTCTAAGTATGTACATTTAGGGCTATTAGAGGACTCTCAAGAGCACTTTCAACACAAAAATGAATACAACAACCAATTGAATAAAGGAGCTCTTGCACGAATAAATACGATTTTCGGGTTCAAGGTTGCTTTTACGTAAAAAAAAAACTATATCAAATTTTCTGTGCAGAATTGTGTCCTGAACGTTTTTGTTTCACATTATGCTTTTGATTTGTGGACGGTTAAGGTGTTACAGCCAAAAAACAGTTTTTGTTTTGGAGGTTAAATCAGCCCTCCTCCCCCCCCCCCCTCAGATGGTGGCCATTTTAGGCCTCTTTCGCCACTTGGATTTTTCTAGACGTTTAGTATGTTGTTCAGCATGTATTTCTGGGTCAGAAGCAGCAAAGTTTACTTTAAAACAATTTCTTCAAATTATACATGTAAATTGACTAGCCTATCACTCCTGCACACAAGGGTGGTTCCCTCCATGATGTTAATAATTATCGCCCGATTAGTTTGCTCTGTGTCGCGTCTGAAATTCTTGAAAGGTTTTTCCACAAATCTATCATGAGCATTTGTCAACGTCTCAATATTATTTTTGAGTTCCAACACGGTTTCCTCCCAGACCGCTCACTGTCAATCCAACCTTCTAGAAACTTACAACCACCTTACCACCTTACTGGACAAATGGGTGCAATGTGATCTTGTTTTCTTCAACTTTCGGAAAGCCTTTGATTCCGGCTCCCACTTCATCCTCCTTCACAAACCGTCCTCTTTGACTTTTCCTAAAACGCATATTGCTTGGATCAGTTCTTATCTTTCTCATAGACGACAACGTTTCCACTAGTGACTGGGTCCCCGTTACCTCGGGGGTGACCCAGGGGTCTGTTCTGGGCCCCCTTCTTTTCAACCTTTTCCTGTACGACCTCCATTCCGTCATCCGATCCTTTAGCAGAAGCTATGTGGACGACCTGAAAATTCTCTCTCCCGCTTTTCTTCACATTGACGCCATTGCCACCTGGTCGACCAAAAACTGTCTTGCCCTAAATCCTCTCAAATGCGTGGTGCTGCATTTTGGGCATAACAGCCCTCACTGCAGCTATCACCTTGGTAAAACTACCCTTTCTACTAACACGTCCCATAGGGACTTAGGCATTTTGGTTGATTCTTCCCTGAAATTTCATGCCAATACTGATTACATCATCGGCAAAGTCTTCAAAAAAGCCCACTACATTCTTAAAACTTTCTCTGCTGTCTCACCTAAGCAGTTTGCTCTCCTGTACAAAACCTTCCTTCGCCCTACGCTCGAATTTTGTTCTCAGGTTGGCCGCCCCTGTTATGCTTCTTTCTTCGCCCGTCTTGAGACTTGTCAACGCCGCCTCAGTAAATGGTGCCTTCCTCTCAAAAATTTTTCTTATGAAGAACGTCTTCGCAAACTAAACTTGACCTCGGTCAAAACCAGGTTCCACCGGGGTGACCTTATCCGCACTTACCAAATCTTAAACCACCTTATTGACGTCCAGGCAGCCGCCTTTTTTTTGTCTTTCTCCCACTATGACCAGGGGGCATTCCCTCAAACTCTGCGGAAGTGTCTCCTGTGGTAATGTTGGCACCGATGTTTCTCAGAACGCGTGGTCGAGGCCTGGAGTGCCCTTCCTGTTTCGGTTGTTCTTTCCACTTCGCTTGATTTTTTCAAAAGTCGGCTGGACCTTTTTCTTGCTTAGGCATTTCCTGATGGTTGGTCCTTGGTTTGGGTGTGTGTGTGTGGAATGTGGGTTTGGGGGAGGGGGGGGGGGGTGCTTCTTGGCTTTTGCTTGCACCGTCGGGTTCTCTATTTTCTATTCTCTATTCTATTACATCGATAACTGTTACTGCTCGAAATCAATCAGTAAAACAAAGTTCCTT
>JAHWFP010126504.1:0-14938 GCA_023313725.1 Lithobius niger
ATGAGTATTGGAAGAAAACGCCTCGTTCCATTTCCAAGCGCAGAGGGGTCAAGCGTTTCGGCTCCCGAGTTCCGTTCCTGTTGTACGTGCAGCAAGTGGTAGCGGGGATTCGAATGGACTGAAAGCCGTTTAAGAAAAAGGTGAATATACAACCCATTCTTTATTTAGTCACTAATATGAGCATATTCAACCACGACACGAAGAAGAAAACCGAGGGGACGTTTTCGTTTGTGACCAAATTTCGGAGGCACTTGGATTTTAAAGTATTTCTGTGCTGTGCATGAGGGTTGCAGTATGGGCTAACGTACGATAATATTGTTTACCAGTAATTCCTTTGGGAAAGCGGTGGTTCAAAGTACTGTGTATTAATACCTGTTTGTCTCCTATTATTTGCATGAGCTGGTGGTATACGCCGCTATGAAGATTTAGGTTGCTCGCTGTACCCGTGCGATTTTCCTGCAAACAATTTGTTGAAGTGTAGCTCATTTGGTGCAGGCGTCGAATGGTTGGTTAGTAGAGAAATAACGCTTTGATGTTTAAAATCTTAAATGTGGGCAGTAACATTAATGGGTGCTGCTACGTCCATTTGAATGAGATCCGGATTAATAATTAACTGGCTGATTGATTTTTTTTAACGTAGGCATATTAATTTTTATAATATACGTTGTACAAAAAAAAGTTTGTTAATGAACTTGTGTTCCTTTGCATATTCCCACTTTACTTGAGATTTGAGTAAGTGTTAGTAACACCCGTTTAGATCGAGGGGGGGGGGGATTGAGGCTTAATGGTGCGTCGACAGCTTGGTCATTAGCGCCAACCTCAGTCACAGTGCAGTGGTCCGGGTTGCCACTGCACCACACATTACAGAGATATTGCAGAGATCGAAGCCATCATATTTTCTGGAGTGTTCGAATTCCCAGAGCAGTAGTCGTTTCAGGGCTCGAAATGAGCGGTATCGCATCGCAATTTGCACCACAAATTTAAACTTTAGCGATGCAAAAATAAATAATGTATCGCAGTTTAGCGATGCAACTGTATTAAATGAGACCACATAACAGCTTAGTCATGATCGTGTTGGCTGACACGGAGATGCTAATCCCTCCTACTTTATAGGCAGGCCAAGCGTCGCACCATGCATTCCGGGAAATCATTGGTTCTACCATCACCTTCGGTATTTAGTTGGTGGCTCTTTCGTGTCAGACACGGGTCAGAATAGTCTTAACATGCATCGGATGCCATAATCTTGACCAACCATTATTAAAAGTCGAAGTAAAAGTGAAACAAAAATGGCTCTTGTTTCAAACAAAGTAAACTTTTTGTATTCTTTTTTACTAAATAAATTATTCTTTAAAAGTTACTAATCATTCTTTCGTGACTGCTACGCAAATTTGCATTTTGTATCGCATTTCTGCTATGCAATTTTTCTAAGACAATTCGAGCCCTGCGTTTTAACCTAGCTCGTTTCCTCCAGCGAATGAAACCCGAGCATTCCCCCCCCCCTCCGTATATACTTCACTTAAGTAGTTCCCGTTGATCATCAAGGGGTAAAAGTGGGAATCATGCACCCTAGACCGTAAACAGAAGCCAGTAAAGGAGTAAAGATGACACAATGTATGGTTGAAAATATAAGAAACTTAAGCTTTTTCCCCTTGATGGTTTGATTTCTAGCGAGTTCCTTGGTGCGAGCTCTCGGTCTATTTCTTGAGGAAACTCTGGTAGTTGTCCTGTACAATTGTATCATCTTGCTGGGGCTTCCCCTCTGAAGTTCGAGCACAGTGATGTTCACTATGTCGTGCTATACTAGCGTGTTTCTGCCTTTTTCTTTTTGTTTTGTGCGTAACCATTGGTAACCGTTGTTCTTTTCTCTTCTTCCCCATGCGTTTTGGTGTGACGACGTGGAAAATATGAGTCTATGAACCCGAGTTTGTTGGGCAAATGTACTTAAAACTGTCGTCTGTGACGGCAGCTGTGACCCGTCTTTAATCACTTCCAATGATTTTGCATACAAGAGAAAAATCCGTCGACGGAATTTTTTATTTGTTTCTTCAAGTACCAAAACGTAGGATGTCGCCCCCATTACACTTCAGAACTGTAAGTAGAACCTCTTTGTTAATTTTGTCCAGATAGCTGTCGGAAATTAACTTTGGCAACTGAGGAGATGTCTTTTGCGGCACAAACCTCTTTCACCTTTTGAACCAAAAATTGTAACTTGTTGACAGATGGTCACAGCCATCAAACCCCCAAGCGTGGGCAATAAACCTGTACAGAAGGACAGCTTGACCAATTAATTACAAGCAAAGTTTTCAAAAATAATAATTTTGAAGGAAAGACCAAATTTTTAGAGGCCTTTGCCATTCGAACTCAAATAGTTGTATCAGCAACATGGAGCTGACTCGACCCATCGAGTGGTTTTACCTAAAACAAACAAGACTGAAAAGCTTGGAAAACATGCAAACTCTTTGTTAGCGCTATTGCATAACGACTTTACTGAATTAATGGCATATAGTGCACATTATTGCCAATGTGTAGTGCAACAACCGGCAACCAACTGCATGCATGCCCATCCCCACGGATGAGTATTTTTTGTACTCCGTGCGAAGGTACTGTCAATTACATGCTACGGAGTCATTTTGATGCCCGCCGCTGGCTGAATCCACTAAACCGACGAAAAGATTGGACGAAAAGATTTTGGACGAAAAGATGGAAAGCCAGGATTAAAAGATTAGAAGGATGGCCTGATACTACAGCAGATGTCACGTATTAGATCCCCGTGCTTGCAAGCATTGTTACGGCCAAAGTGTGCCAATGCTTGCATTACCGGACAAAGCCTTTAAAAAATACCTGCTCTGTAGTCTAATCCTGGAAGAGGGTCTGCACAATATCTCCCTAACGGAATGTTTCAACCGTCAACCAGCCGGCCGGTGTAACCGACAACCAGGCGAGACAAAGTGTCGACGGAAACCTGCAGCGCAGAGGCTGAAGAACCCTTAGAAGAAGCAATAGCAAACTTTAATGCCACCCAGAAAGCCCAAAATGAGCCCCTCCCCATCGTAGCACCCGCCCATTGGACAGCTGCTCCAAATACTCCAATGGCAGCAGATGCCGCACCTGTATCCCCTTGGCAGTTCATCGATTTGTAGGACCTAGTTGACCTTTGAGGTATGTTGCATTAAAATTCATTTCAGTAGTAAATTAGATCCATGTTTCATTTTTATTTCAAAATTCATTATAATACTACAATTAAATGTATACAATCAATTTTAATTTTGACCAATGTCATAACGTAGGAAATTATACAGCGCATGACTTCCAACTGTATTTTAAAGCAGAAAATATAATACAGGGATTAAATGCATATAGGCTAAACATATTTCATTTGTAGTTAATATCAGTGTATAGGCCTACATAAATTGAATAAGGCGTAACTTCTGCGTTCAATATAATACTGGAATTAAATGTACTTAAATCATATTGATTTCCAAATAACGCCATAACGTAGAAAAATATATAGCTTATGACTTCCGAGTATAGATAAAAATAGAGGCATAATACCAAAATGACGGTACATAAAACATATTCATCTTTAAATAGTTTCAGCCTAGGCCTGTAAATTGTCATGGCCCCTGAATTAATTTGAAATAGAAAGCAGTGTGGACTGAAAGAATATAATCGTATTTCTTTATATATGTACTAGTCCAGATAAAAAATTCATATACTTCCTAACTTCAAAGTTTATTGAAAGCATAAATTCGTGACAAAATCACTAGTGTACAAAATAAATGCGTCTAGACAACGATGTTGTAAAATGAGGCCTAAAAAATCAACACGCTTGGCTGTCTACAAGAATTTGCCTTTAGCCCCAAACTGAAGTGTCACCCATGAGAAGGGGGAAAAATGTGAATCCTTTGGGTGGACAATTGAGTCAAGCGTAACTTGGCTTCTAAAAAAAATGCCCACTTGCCTCAATTCACTTGCCTCAATCGTGTGATTTGAGGCATGAGGGGACTTCCTAACTTTGCTGGAGCTTCTGAAGTTTTATAGCGCCTAGCAACAAAATAAGGGGTGGTTGGAGCACCAATTGACTACGTCATCTAGAACTTTCCAATTAAAAATAGGTAGTTTAATACACACGCCAACTACAAGAGATCCTCACAGCATTCGCAATCTGGGCGCGACTGTGAGTAACCATTAGAGCGCAACCGTTATGGAGATAAATGCGTTAGAATTTCTTAGGACCCACCTAACGGTGGTTCAATTCGAAATATTACAAAACAACGTGGCCATACTCGAGGTCGTAGGAGTAGAACCCCCACCCGAAGGTGCGAGTGAAGAGCTGTTAAGCTATGAGATCAACGTAATTTTACCTGAAGTCATGCGGCAATTAGATGCTGTGATCCGATCTGTAGATCGCATAACCTCACCAATTCGTCGCAGTGGAAGAAGTGAGTAGGACGACTAATAATTTTCCTGTTTACATGTTTCCCGTTATGTCTTTACGTATTATCCTCTTTTCACCCTTTTTAACGTAAAGCCCTCATAAGTATAATTTAGACAATGTACTTACAGATAAACTCCGCCGCAAGGGAACCATGTACTAAACTACATTTTCCTGTGTTTTTCGTTTATTTCTTTCAGGAGCCCAAGCAAGGCCCCGCCACCCGAAATTCCCTACTTGCGGGAGAAAACTTCGTGCTGCGAACCCCTACCCCCGTGATGGCGGAGGGGACGGTGCTCCCCCAGCCTCCACTGCGTAGCCTCTGTGAAAAGAGAACTGTCAGCATGTGTGCATCCACGAATTTATAGAGTCGATACATATTATCAAGATATAATATTCATACATTCTTGATACTCTTTGATCTTTTTATAACAATGAGGAAACCCCATGGTTGCAGAATGTATCTGTGCCAGAATACACCCTTCCCTTATTCTTTAAAAATAGTGAAGTAAGTGGTTGTGGGCCACTCCTTAGGATGTTTATTAGCTCGCTGCTCAACAGATAAACAAAAAGAAAAACTCCCTTCGCAATGTTGCAGAGCAATTTGGTATCAACTTTGTAACACTTCAGAAATTTTGCAAGAAACAACAAGGTAGATGGAGCCATGTTAAAATTTGTACATAGCCTTCTCATATATGGTTACTTAATACAGTTTAAATTTTATTTACACCTGTCAATGTTACAGGTGTAATTCTGTCTGTTGGTTACCCGAAACCGCGACTGATTTTTACCCAAAATCAGTAAACCGAGCTTTCAGATTATCCTTTACAAACTGCAAAATACTGCTATGGCTTATCAACAGGGGAAGTCAGAACACTAGTGTATGAATTCGCAGTCAAGTATAACATTAAAATTCAAGAGAGCTGGGTTGAAAAAAGGATGGCATCAGCTGACTGGTTTTCAGGTTTTTTTGAAGCGTAATACAAGGTTATCCAACAGAACTCCTGAAGCAGTGCAAACGATCTATAACCGTGAAAATATAAACAAATATTTTGACCATTTGCAAAAAGTTTTTCAATAGGTTTAAGTTTGAGTGTCAGGATATTTACAACATTGACGAAACTGGTATAACCACAGTGCAAAATCCTGACAGGATCGTTGCTTGGAGAGGAGCAAAGCAAGTAAGATTTATGATGCCAGCAGAAAGACGCACATTAGTAACTCTTGCAGTTGCCGTAATTCCACCGATATTCATATTTCCAAGAAAATATCATCAGGACCATTTTGTTAGCAATGGGCCACCACCAGGTTGCATAGGTTCAGCCTATGATTTCTACGTATTTCGTAAGCATTTTGTGAAGCACACATGGTGCACCAAATAAAAACCAATTCTTCTGTTGATGGACAATCGTGATTCCCGTATGTCAGTTAAAGGTGGGAGAACAGAGTTGTAATTTTGACATTTCCACCCCACTGCTCCTAAATAAGATGCAGCCGCTGGATCACTCAGTCTATGGGGGGGTCTATGGACCTTTGAAAAAATATGTACACAGCCTCTGTGATGCCTGGTTATGAAATATTCACGGTAATACTATGACGATATACAACATCTCTGGAATTGTTAAGGATAACCTTCCTCTGGCTACAACACCCAGTAACATCCACGCTAGCTTTAATGTTGCTAGGATCTCGCCGTTTAACAGGCATATCTTCAGGGATGATGAATTCATGTCTTCTGCCGTTGCTGATTGACCCTGTCTGGATGTTAACAGTAACGCCACTGATGCCCACCCAACAGCAGAGCAGAGCTCAGAGGTAGATGAACAACTTCCTCTTTCCACCACCAGCCCTGTACAAGATGATCAACCTATTCCCCTGGCATTAGGCCTACCTTTAAACACCCAACCATCAACGTCAGTCAGCATTTAAACAACACAACTATTGTTCCTCTCAGCCCAGAACCTTCCACATCGTCAGCTTTGAAGTAGGCTACGTTAGTCCTCAAGACATCAGACCTCTTCCAAAAGCTGAACCAAGACTTCCTTCATCAAAAGGTTGTAAACGTCGAGCCGCAGCCGTCCTGACTGAACGTTCAAGCTCTAGAATCAGAAGCTGCCAAAAGAAGGCGCTAAAATTCACAAAGAATCGTAGCACCAAGAAACGAGCACTACGAGCTCCGTCACCTGAAGACAATTCTGGCTCTGACGACAAAACTTTCTGGCTTGTATGTTTAGAATCGTTTTCAAACTCAAGGCCCAGAGAACGATGGATTCAAGGTACAGAGTATACAGAATGGGCACACGAACTCTGCACAAATAGAGAAGCAATTATGGCATAATTGCAATTCCAATGATGAAATGTAAACTCTTACTGTGGTACAAACTCGTGTAACAATTTGCCTCAGAGTAGGGGCTAGTTGTCACACACTTGCACGTCAGGACACACTGCACGTCAGGACATTATTTTTTTATAGTATCAAATTGTGTTTTTTTTCTTGGCTGAGAGAGTTGATAGGAATTAAGTACAATGATTTGTACCAAAAGTAGCTAAATTGTATCAAGTGCACACAAAAATTTTTTTTTTAAATCCCAAGTAATTTGATTGCTTCGGTTGACTTAAGGCTCAAAGAAATTAATTTTTTCGAGTCTGAATTTCAGACTCAACAAGTACTCTTGGCTTTTCTCTTAGTATCATTCATTAGTATTTTTTCACATCAGCCAGTACAGATTTTTGGTTTACAAGTAGTAGCTGTTGAAATGCTGAAGTCAGGCTTTCCTGACTTGCAGTCGCCGTAGATGACCCGCTTTCTGACAAACTGAGTAAGAAAACTCCTCAATTTGTATCCAAGCCTAATGTGATTAGCTAAGCCACAGAAAAATCATTTAACCTTTTGTTAAAACTAGGGTGCTAGAGACTTAATGAACTGATGAGGCTTGAGCAGTTGTTACACAAAATTTGGGTCTTTACTTAAGCGAGAGAAACATTTTAACTACGTTCACACTATGGTCCTTAAACTCGTTCAGCTAAAACAGTTTCCTAGAGAAGCAATCACACTTGACCTAGTTTGGCACAACGAATTCATGGGTATTACTAAGACTTGGCGTGAGGAGTTCTGGGATTGCCCCCCCCCCCCAAATGTAAACAACCAAGACGGCGCCAGGAAGTTGGCGGAATGATGAAGTTGGAAGAGTATAACATTTCTTTACCGCGGTGATGGTAATTTTAAATCAATTGCCGAATATTGAACGTGAGATAACAACATTGCAGGTTCGCAATTCAAATGTATTTGCGTAAAAAAAAGGCAGCTACGGTTAGCAAGTACTGAGAACACGTCGATCATTTCCCATCTACTAGCAATTTTACAGTCACGATCACCACGTCTGAATTAAGTTCGGCTGAAAAAATGGTGAATGGTGGGACCAAATATGTTGTCAATGACCCCAGAACTTTAAAAAGACAATTTCAGGATTTTTGTTGGTACATTTACCAAATTAAAAGGAAAATTTGGAATACAAAATACCAAACTGAGTCAGCGTATACCCTTGACGAAACGTGTTGCTATGTGCATCTATTGCCTTTCGTCATCTGCCAAATTAAGAACTATTACACATTTATTCGGGGTAGAGAAAAGTACCCTAGCAACAACATTGCACCAATTCTGTAGTTAATTGTTACTTATGTAATGCCAGCTCTCATTGCATTTCCCTCTACACCTGAAGACTGTTTTTTTTTTAACGAGTGGCAATTTCCACAAGCTTTTGTTGCTCTTGATGGATGCCTCCTAGGAGTCTGTCCCCCAAATGATTTTACAGTACACTCTTATTGCTATAAACAATTTTATAGTGTTGTACTGTTGATGATGTGCGACCACGCATATCGTTTTCTCTATATAAACATTGGCTCCCTAGGAAGCAAGAATGATGTAAACCTTTATTGTAAGTCCGTCCTTCCTCGTTTGATTAGCAACAACACAGCTTTTGTACAATTAAATAAACGGCTACGGAATGTTCTTGTAGAACCTTTAGTGTTAGCAGATTCTGCATTCCACCCCACACCCAATATGATTAAAAACCATACCTTGAAGGGCCACGTTTTACACCAAAACGACGTCAGTTCAGCTAACAGTTGTCAAGGGCACATAGCGCAATTGAAAATGCGTTTGAAAGGTTAAAAGCCAGATTACGCATCCTACGTAAATCTCTTCACTTTGACATTAACAACGTATTTATTGTTCATGCAACTTGTACTTTACATAACTTTTTGAAAATATGGGTGACAACTGTTATTTGAATTGGATAAATACAGTTGAAGACAACGAGAACAGAATTTTTGTTCTTGGTGATAATGCACTTTTTATTCGTACACAGGACAGTTTAAGGCAATATTTTAATGGTGAACTACATTTTGCGGATTAAACGAGTTACGCACTTAAAAGGAAGCTGATTCGTGGGCAATTTTGTGAAGAAATTGGCACAGGTGTTTGGAACATTTGTACACCACGATTTAACAGTTTTGATACTCTACACATATCTTTTGTAAGCAAAGGTCTAGTAGAATAAATCTTAAAAGTTTCTTATGCGTTTTTCTCAATCTCTATAAAATAAAAAATTGCTTAATTAAAACAAATATATATGTATAAATAAACAATGCCACACTAAAAACCATCAGTTTGACAATTTAGGCCGCAAAAAAATAAATACCGTGCTTCTCATAAGTGTACAAACCAAAAACTTGATTTTTAGTTTTTAAACCTCTTAAAAGTCTGATGCGGTGTGGTGATTTTTTTCTTTTTTTATTTGTGAGGGGATTTATTATTTTTTTCTTTCGTGGAGCTTCCATACTTTATCTGACATATTTTCAAAACTTGGTGAAAAGTTTTCAAAACATTGCGTGAAAAACTAACTTGTTTTGTGAGAAAAATAAGTTTACTTTGTGAAATTACGAGAAAACACTTTTCTTTTCTGCCATCAAAATTATTACCCTCAGGCTTTGGCCACAGGATATGAGGAAACACAACTGGGCTCGGACTGCAACTGTGTAAGCTGCAACGGCACCTATTTATGTTGCAGTCAAGTCGTGTCTGAGGACGCAGCATTGCAAATACACAAAGTTTCGAGTCCAGACCTACGTATGATATGTTTATTAATTATAATTTCTTTTTTTGTGGTGTAGGCCTACTACTAACAAAAAAAAACACATAAAACCTTTGTACATTGAATATTAGCCTGTATTATTTCCAACTTACAAATTAATGTTTATTAATTACAATGTGTTTGCTATAACGTGGTGTGACAGTATTAATAAAAAGTAACAGTCATAGAGCATTCAGTTAATTTACTGTTATATTCGAAATTTACCATGTAACTTTTCAACACATTTTTTTAAGAAAAGATCTACCTGCTGTTTATTCAGATTAACGCTCTGTTGCTGCAAGTCCGTTTGGCGTGATCGCTCGTCTGCTATTTTTGCTTCATTCGCAGCCTTTTCTTAGCCTTCTGAAATTTTGCGTACCATCTTCCTGCTAATTAATAACTTGGTCAATAGGCCTACTGACCTCAAGACTTTAAAACCTTTCACATTTCATGCATTTCACCTAACCTACCTGCAAAAAATGAATAAATAAATAAATAGGTGATTGTGTGGCAGAAAATTTTTTTATTTTTATTTTGGGTGAATTGGTATGAAATGACCAATTTCTGGACACTTCTACATGAGACAGATCTGCTAGAATTTTCAAGTGGGGGGGGGGGACTGGAAATTTTATGCAACCAAATTCGTCTCGGTTCGAATTCCTAGATCGAATCTGGCTCATGCCACTCCGACGAAGCGCAAGTGTATACAGGCGGCTTACTGAGACAGCTTTGCTAGAATTTTCGGAGTGGGCGGGGGAGGAACTGGAAATTTTATGCAACCAAATTCGTTTCGGTTCGAATTCCTAGATCGAATCTGGCTCATGCCACTCCGACGAAGCGTAAGTGCATACAGGCGGCTTACTGAGACAGCTTTGCTAGAATCTTCGGGGGGGGGGGGGCGGGGGAGAGGAACTGGAAATTTTATGCAACCAAATTCGTCTCGGTGTGAATCTGGCTCACGCCACTCCGACGAAGCGTAAGTGCATACAGGCGGCTTACTGACACAGCTCTGCTAGAATCTTCGGGGGGAATGGGGTACGAACTGGAAATTTTATGCAACCAAATTCGTCTCGGTTCGAATTCCTAGATTGAATCTGGCTCATGCCACTCCGACGAAGCGTAAGTGCATAAAGGCGGCTTACTGTACTACGTTATTTATAGTGTAGGATTTTCGCTGTTTGGCTTGTTTTTCTCTTTCCTTTGCATAATTTACAGCTATTTGTATACATTATGATGTCTCTACCATGTTATTCGTGCCAAATGATTCAAACTTTGATTTCTGTTGTTTCATGGCATGAATTTCATATTTTTGAAGTTACATCCTAGCAAAGCACCTAAAATATGTTCTACAATCATAAACGCTCGGGTAAATGAACAACCCCTCGTGAGGAAAATATGCTGTTAACCCTTTACAAATTTGTTGCCATTATGACAATGTCTCACAAGCCGGTCAAAAAAGAAGAGCCCAAATGTCCAAATGCGCAGCCAAAGCTAACCAACTGAATGCCGGTTCGAATCCCACTACTGGCCAATTAAAATTCACAAGAAATCAACATGACCGTTAAAGAGGTTGGTGGGCATCAGGGTGTTCCATAACATATAGGAATTTTTTTTTTTAAACTTAAGTCTCACCCTCCTAAATGCGTTATACAGGTTGTTCCATAAGTCCAAGATAGGCTGAATAACTTTTGAACGGATGAGAATTGAAACTTGCCCCTTTGGGGACATCAGTTGGGTTGAGGGTTCTATCTTTTGGCATAAGAGACATCGCAGTACCCCCCTCATGGGGTTCCCAGGGGGCGCAAGTCAGTAATTTCAAATGGGAAGGGGGGGGGGTCAAGTAGCACGTCATATTAAAGCCCTTAACGAGCGCAAAGAAAACGTCGCTACGTTACTCCAATCAAAATTGCACCCCATCAAGGTTCGAAATAGCACTTTCCATTGGAAGCATTTACGCCACCAGAAAACGATTCAGACATGTTTACAACATGACAGAATGTTCCAGATGGATAAACTAAAAGACACACGTAAAAGAAAAGTAGCAACGTTGCGGTCCCACATTTGAGGGGAAAGGGGTGGGGCAGAGCAAATAAAATCTTGACTGTGGCTACACTAAAGAATTTCAAATAGGAAAGGGTACGAGTGGCACGTCGTATTAAAGCTCTTAACGAGCCGTGAAAAATGGTGCAAAGAAAACGTCGCTACCTTGCTCCAATCAAAAATGGCGCCCCTTTAAAGCACGAACGTAACACAAATTACTCCAAATATGTTCCTGGGGGGGGGGGGAATTGAGGCTTAATGGCGCGTCGACAGCTTGGTCATTAGCGCCAACCTCAGTCACAGTGCAGTGGTCCGGGTTGCCACTGCACCACACATTACAGAGATATTACCCAAACCCCTATTCTAAATCCTGTCATACATCTGTACCTCCTGCAAAAATTGAAAAACACCGGACAGGAGGACAGACTTATCGCCCAATTGACGCGCAATGTCATGCGGAAGATGGAACCGACGACGAACACCATCAAGATGGCGACAATCAACAAGTAAGTGCCGGACCGTAAGTGGCCGTCGACACCAAGAACATTCAGGAGGGTCAACCCCCCGCAAAAGGAAACAGTGAGTAAGTCTGGTGTGACCAATTCGCAAACGGGCCAACACAACCTCCTCACGGCGACTGCGGCGACACGCCGAGTGCCACTCCTCGACAGTGCCTTTAATGGCCCGTAACTTATTGCCGTCCTGTCTGTCCCACGAGGTTTGCCAAAAAGCGTGTAACTTCAGACGCAGAGTTGGAAAGGCATCTGAGGGAACAAGCCTGAGATCCCTACCGAGAGGGCCAGAAAGGGCCCGTTTCGCAGCAGAATCAGCTTGTTCATTCCCTGCTATCCCAACATGGCCCGGGATCCAGCAGAAAAGCACGGTTTTCCGCCGGCCAGGCAAGCGGGAAAGCAAAGCTTGGACACGTTGTGTCAAGGGGTTCCGAGGATTGTAATTCGCCAAGGACTCTAGGGCACTCATGGAATCACTAAAGACAATGAAATGCGTGCCCTGAAGGTCAAGGATCCATTCCACCGCCAAACCAAGAGCCAAAAGCTCTGCAGAGAACACAGAATAGCCTGATGGAAGGCGATGGGCAACCGTTACACCCTTACACACACAAGCACATGCCACGCCAATGTCGGACTTCGACCCATCAGTAAACAGGCGCTGATAACCGGCGTACTGAGAACTCAGCCGTCGGAACTCCTGTAAGTACCTTGCTGGTAGAGTGGAACCCTTCGGGAGGGACGCCAGAGCAAAAATGAAACTGCCACCTGGGACAAGCCAAGGGGCAAGTGGCATTCTCCCAAGCCTCAAGACGCAGGGCATTTCAAAGGCTATCTCCTGACAGGACTGCTGGAGCCTATCGCGGAAATCACCCTTACCCACCCTGCGTCTACCGACTCGCAAATCTGGCCCAAAAACCATGGACCAAGCAGGACTGGATTGCACAGCACGCAAACGCACAGCATACTGAATGGCAAGCTGTCGCCGACGAATGGCCAAAGGTGGCTCCGAGGCCTCAGCATAGAGGCTGACCACTGGAGAAGTTCGAAAAGCCCCAGTCGCCACACGCAGGCCACTGTGATGCACTGTGTCCAACATCTGGAGAGTGGAGTCACTAGCCGAATCATAGACCATACATGCATAATCAAGTTTGCTGCGGACAAGGGCCCGGTAGAGGCGCAACATGGCAGCGCGATCGGCACCCCATGAAGTGCCCGACAGGACCCGCAAGATGTTAAGCGCCCGCAAAGCCTTGTCATTAAGCTGACGTAAGTGTGGAAGCCAAGACAACCTGGAATCGAACACCAGACCCAGGAAACGTGCCTGTGGGACAACAGGAATTTGTGCCTGTCCCAAGTATAGGCAAGGATCCGGGTGCAGTGTTCGTTGGCGGCAAAAGTGGATGCACACAGTCTTGTCCGGAGAAAACCGGAAACCATTACTTACCGCCCAGGTCTGGACTTTGTTAATTGCCAGCTGTAGCTGCCGCTCGCAGGTCTGCATGCGAGCTGCCCGAAAGCGCAGGCCGAAGTCATCGACAAACAATGACTGGGGAACAGCAGCTTGCTGAGCAATGGGGTTGATCCCTACAGCAAACAAGACGACACTAAGAACACCACCTTGAGGCACACCATTCTCCAAGACAAACGGGCGGGAAAGAGTCGCCCCGACACGAACGCGGAAAGAACGGCCTGAGAGGTAAGCAGAAAGCAACAGTGGCATCTGTCCCCTCAAGCCATAGTTATAGAGATTACGGAGAATCCCATAACGCCACGTCGTATCATACGCCTTCTCCAAGTCAAAGAAAACCTGAACCAGATGATGAAGCAGGCGAAAAGCCTCCCTCACATCTGATTCAAGGGCAACTAGATGATCGATAGTTGACCGAAACCGTCGAAAGCCACACTGGGACACAGATAAGAATCCCCGTGATTCCAACACCCACACCAACCGCTCACTGACCATCCGTTCCATAAGTTTACAGACACAGCTAGTCAGAGCGATTGGGCGATAACTGGAAGGAGAAGTAGGGTCTTTGCCAGGTTTTACAATCGGGATGACCACTGCTGTCTTCCACGCTGCTGGAATAGAGCCCTCTGCCCACACACGGTTGAACATCCCCAGCAAGAACTGCTGGGAGGCAAGGGTCAGATGTTTCAACAGTTGATAGTGAACATCATCAGGCCCCGGGGCGGAGTCATGCGACTTGGACAAAGCTGAAACAAATTCCTGCCAGGTAAATGGTAAATTGTACTCCTCTAGCCCATCGGAGCGAAAGTCAAGAAAGCGAGCCTCTTCTCTACGCTTAATCCCGAGGAAACCAGGATCATAACGGTCATCACTCGAGACCCGCGCAAATGCAGACGCAAGACAATTGGCGATATCTGGCACAGAAGAGACCACGGTATTCGCCACCTTCAGCTGTGAAACCGGGGGAAGCACGCTCCTCCCCGAGATCTGGCGCACCTTCCGCCACACCTGCTGAGCAGGCGTGGAGCGCGTGATCGACGAAACATAAGCTGTCCACGAAGCACGTCTCGCCTCACGGATGACATACCTGGCACGGGCACGACAGCGCTTAAACGCTACAAAGTTGCCAGTAGTCGGGCTGACCGTGAATGCACGTAACGCTCGCTGGCGGGCCTGCCCGCAAGCAGGCGTCCACCACGGAACAGGAACCCGCCGCGGCTGTGTGGACGTACGCGGGATAGTAGCATTAGCAGCAGCAAGGACCACATCAGTGAAATGAGTGGAAAGTTTATCCACATCAGAAAAGTCCTCAACCGCACGCTGAAACACAGCAGCCTCAGCAAAGGCTGAC
>JAHWFP010126505.1:0-13430 GCA_023313725.1 Lithobius niger
GCTTCTCATATCGTTGTGGACAAAGTAGTGGTACAAATAATGACTTCGAAAGTAAGACAAGTTATCAAAAAAGACGTTCAAACATGAAAAAGGTTGTTCTATTGAAACAACAAAATTTTCGTACATGGAAAAATGCCAGGAAGTATTTTGTTCACTCCGTATGGTTAAAGAGACAGCCGGCCTGCCTTATAACAGTTCGCGCTGATTACCTTCCGCGCAAATGCGAACATCAAGGTCATCTGAGGTAGCAGCTGCGTTATTCGCAGCGAAAAACGTAGCTACTGTCTCATTTGGCATTGTAACTAATAGACGAACCAGCATGAACGCATTAATCGTGTCGCCACAAACCGGAATGATTCTCGTATTTTAAAATCACAATTTATAATTTTCTAGGCTAGTGTCTTATAATTTTGCTTCGGCAATCTATTGGAATAATTAATTTCAAGTCTTACCGCACTACCCGTTTAGATTTTTGATCTCAAAGTAATTATTTGCAAATTAATACATGCACACACAGAGACGAAACGCCATGATTACTGTAAGCGCGCAAAGCATCATATAATTACGGGTCGTTCGTAAATAAAGTTCCATTATATTCAACAGAAAATCTCCTAGACGCCACGTTTTAAAAAGGATTTTTAGCTAGGGAAAGACTAACGGTAAGGAAATAGACCTTTGGGGCTGTACTTGATGCGGAGGATCGAGAAAAAGAGAGGTATATCCCTTTAATGTGTAAAAGTCAATGGTGTGGGCGTTTGTTTACTTGCAAAATGGCATGCAGTGAGGCCGTCTTTACCAATTTTATGACTTTTTTCAATTTGTTAACTTTGTTATACTGTAAGTACTGCCAACTTGGGTCTTATAGGGTTTATTTGTTGCTCACTATGCATCAGTGTTTCTGTTTTTTGTTGTTCTAGCTATAGGTGACAAAGAAAGTCATAGAGCTTTCGAAAATTAAATTGTCGTGTGTTTGTATGAACTTGTAGATCCATCATTGTCTCCAGGAACAACTTCTTTCATGTTTGAACTCCTCGTATGCATACATTAATCAGATTCGGAAAGACATTCAGAGCGAGTTCCAGTGATCATAATAGCACGTAAACGTATCATTTAATAACGTTCAATACACGTTTAGTACGTATTGTTCTACGGTATGACTTCTGGATGGTTTCACGTCTTTCATTATTATGTAGAAACGTGCGTGCGACGGACGAAAAGCCCCTGTGAATTAAGGGCGCCCGCGCACTGAGCGGCCAGATCGCGTGGCCAGTCGTCGGGGTGGCCAGTTACGTTTTTGAACGCACGTTTCTACATGGTGAAAAATGAACAAGTATGGTCGCCCTGTGGATGCCTGCACGCCGCCCGGGATCCCAGTGGCCGCGGCGACAGTATGGCCGCTACGGCCAAGTGCGCGTTGCTACATACACCGTAAGCATTCTCGTTGGCCGCAGCGACCTGGCCGCGCAGCTTGGTTGCTGTGTGCGCGGGGGGGGGGCTTAACTCAGGCATGCGGAACTCAACGTATGACGGCGTTCCACGATCTTCTTCAAGGCAGAGCCAAGTTAAGATTAAGTGACAGCAAGTATCCTGCAGAATTAAAACCACACTAAGAGTGTGGTTTTAATTGTGCACGATAATGGCTGTCACTTAATCTTATCTGCTAAAAGTGCTGAAACTTCTCAATCAAAGCAGACCCGACTGAGATAGAAATCGCTTGTCTTGCTTCCTGACTCAACGCCGGTTCACGTACGTGCCGTGAAAAATTGACGCCGTTTAGTGTTCCTTTCATAAAATAAGATTGTGGCGATGTTAAATCAATTAGCCTAATACCCGGAAACGAAATCCGCACATTTTATCCCAGACGACCTTGTGACAAGGGATGGAATATAAAGCGATAGTTACACCATGGATACTCGCACGTTGTAAGGACGTGTATGCATTTATATTCTCCTGGGTCAGCTTCTACATCAGGCAAGACATGCTGAATTTAAAGAAAACCCCGGAGAGACGCATATTGAATTTTAAAATTAGGCCCTAAAGTGTGACAAAACAATGGCGGCTGATTCGTGATCTCGTGTTTGATCGTTACAGCAAAGTTAAACTGAGATTAAACCAATGACAACTTGATGGCCATAAAAAAAATTCTGTTATTGACATTACCGTTAAGGTGCTGTACTATTCATTCACGGAAATAAAACTCTAAATTATGCTGGTTATCACGAATTTCAGCGTGACAAACGTCTTAGCTTATCAGCCTCTATTCTAATGCATCCGAACTGCAGGATTCACGTTTGTCATAAAAACAGTATAAAAACGTGGATTTATGACAAACCTTTCTGGCAAACACACAAAAACGTGAACATATTTCAAGGAAAAGCTTTTACGTGCTTTCATTAAAGGAGTAAAACCCAGAGCAGGGCTTGCTTTCACTTTGGTTTCCCCGCACAGCAAAGGGTAAAAAACCATAAGACCAAAACTCATTACTCAAGAAAAGTCTTGAAATATGATCATCATGAAACATGCTTTAAATACTTAACCTTTAATAGTCTTTAAGCAAATTATATAAAGTGAAATTGCCGTGCATATTGGGAAAAGAAGTTTAAACGTGTAATTACCACAGCACCTGCCTCAAAGTTGGGAGGGGGGGGGGGGCGCTTACTAGCAAACTCATGAGCCCTCCTTGCTGTTTTCCGTTATGTTGATGTTGGTTTCAGTATATACTTTCCCATTTATAATTTTAAATATTATTTTCAAACAGTTATTAGAAGTTTATTTTTAAATTACACAGATCGAAAGCAGACACTTACGACTTTTACGAAGCTTTGTATTTTATATGTATTATTAAACCCTGTGAAATGTCCGTCCGTCCGTGTGGGCAGGAATCGCTTCGCATGCGCCACAATTATGAATTTTTAGGGCTAGTTTTGTAATTTAACCATCACACTATATAATTTTTTTTGTAAAAAATTTACAATTTAGATTCGGCAATGTAATTAGACAGACACCGCCATATTTTATCCAGTTTTACTCCCTTTGGGAGTTAGGCCTAAAGCGAATGAAAAGGAACCATACGGAGAAACCTTGAAAGAGCAAACATATAAATAAATATATTAAACTGTGGAACTAACTCAGCACTAGTAATACTCTGCGTTAGTTTTGAGTAAATGTAGGTGGAGTTTTATACTTTTGTCCCAATATGACACTTTAAACTTCTTGCAGCACGATTGTGCGGTATCAGTCGTCTGTAATTGTTTCGAAAAAGGCACGAATCTGCCGTACTACAGCTTATCTTTTCCCAAAAATGGCGGCTTCAATTGAAGCACGTTTCTGGTGTGAATGATCCACTCATTTGTCATGAACTAAGCCTAACACCGGCTGAGTTGTATTTTTACATCGACTTTTTGCAACCCTGTGTTTTTGGCGGAATTTGTTGGAATTTATTTCTTATTTCTGCAATGAAACAGAATTCAACACAAGTAAATTCTTATAACTAAGTAGTTTATGACATTGCTTTATTCGCGGCTAAGCCCATGTAATTATTTCGAAAAACGCACGAATCCTCCTATACATCTCCATACCACTCAGCTTATCTTTTCCCTTAAAATTGGAGACATTTTTATTTCCGCCGTCACGATTTTGATGAAGTGGTCCAGCTAGTGAACTGAGCCTCATAATGACCGAATTGTATTTTTAAAATAAAATCGACATTAGTTTTCTTACAACGGATATTTTATTGTTTCACTTCATTAACTACACAAATTTGTTAATTCTATGTAGGACAAGTGAGAACTATCTACATTTATTCTTTATTGTGGCTGTTGCTATTTACTCACGAAAGCAGCGACACTACAGTTGGTAGTGCCGTTTTTGTGGGGATCGCTCGAACTTATGTCTTGTTTCCGCAATGAACGTGCTATAGAAAAACGAAAGCTACGCTATCTTTAACGTGAGAAGCGATGGCATCAAGGGTTTTCACCCCGTAAGTCTACATTTAATTGGAATTTTAAGGATGATCGGCCGATCCTATGGACATTACACATCGCTTACAAATGACCATAGGATAGGTCGATCATCCTTAAAATTCCAATTAAATGTAGACTTACGGGGTGAAAAACCTTAATGCCATCGCCTCTCACGTTAAAGATAGCGTAGCTTTCGTTTTTGACATTATAGATAAGTAACTCGTCAAATGCAATGCGTTTCAGGAATTTGAACCCTCCTCTTCTAACCCCTTTCAGTTTTGGAGAATAATCTAGGTATCTGTATAAATATTCCCAATGGGCGACTCTATGTCGTTGGATATTTGGGGTTATTCGTCGGGTCAGTGAAATTTTGTGCTTTCCGTTTGCTCTTCGGCGTTGGAATGCGAGAGGCGTTGCAGGAGTGTTAGCTGAAATGGCAGATTTGTGTCGTTGGGTTGATGATATACTTGCCTTGGAGTCTCTTCTGCTTGTGAACGTGTCCCGTTTTGTTCCGGGCTTTTCTCTCAATAGCGGAGCAATTGACTCATATGTTTTGTTGGCAGTTAGGCGGTCGATTCCGCGTCGCCGAACCCTGTCCTGGGGGACATTTGTGCAGTTCAAGTTTGGTGCGAGGAGCCTGGCCGTGTGACACATGCAGTTGGTCGGTTCACAGAGTTAGAGAGGATTCCTCGGTCCTTGGTTTTGTGTGGTGATTTTAATGCCCATCATTGGTTGTGCAAGCTGTATAGTGCTCGACATAATATTGTCACTCTCTCCTTAGAACGTTGTGATCTCTTTGTTGTTAATGATGGGTCCCCAACTTTCGTGAGATGGCAAGGGGTTCGTGTCCAGGAGTCGGTGTTGGACTAGATAATCTGCTCCATACGATGTGGTGAGCACCATAACGACACAAACCACGTCGTTTTAGTTAGCAATACTATACGCAACGAACCCAGTGAATGAAAAGTTACTTTTAAATCTTGCAGCTTGTACTATTTCATCCAACTACGACCGTCTTATGAATACCATTAAAGGGATATACCTCCCAGCGCCATTTTTCTCGATCCTCCACATCAAGTACAGGCCTTAAAGGTCTATTTCCTTACCGTTAGTCTTTCCCTTGCTAAAAATCCTTTTTTTAAATGTGGCGTCTAGGAAATTTTCTGTTGAATATAATGGAACTTTATTTACTAACGACCCGTCAATAAATCATGCATAGCGTGCGTACAATAATCATGACGTTTCATCTCTGTGTGTACATCTACTAATTTGCTAATAATTACCATGAGATCTAAAATAGACTAATGCGGTAAAAATTAAAATTAATTATTCCAATAGATCGCCGAAGCAAAATTATAAGACACTAGCCTAGAAAATTATAAATTGTCATTTTAAAATATGAGAATCATTCCGGTTTGTGACGACACTATCTATGGGTTCATACTACCTGGACTATTAGGCGCAATGCCAATTGAGACAGTAGCTACGTTTTCGTTGCGAGGAACGAAGCTACCGTCTCAGTTGACCTTAGCTGTGGTAAATACGCGGATGTGATCGTCGCGTGGGTGTTGTGAGGCAAGCGGAAGGTTATAAGGCAGGCGGTATGTTGCTTTAGAAACTTTTCAATCTTGAAAAATTGGGAGAACCTGTTTGACAATGTAGTTGCTGCATGGTGTCACTTTTAATATAGTGTCCTTCTGACAGCCACTTGATTGTGGGTCTTCCACTACTTTATTGTACATATTTTTCAGCTTTTATTGTAAGTCACACCATAATTTTTTTAGCATCTATCCTCATTATGTTTTGTCCTGTTTACTTGGTGACCAAGCTACAAGTATTGCTAGTGTCGAAAATTAAATCAATGCATCCTGTTTTGCCATGCCCGAGATAGTTAGTTGGCCTAGTCAGTGAGCACACTTCGTGATTGCATCGTTCAACACACACTACACTTTGCTACTTCTCCGCTTCGTGTATTTGCAAAGAGGTTTAAGACGAGGTTTAATGGGAAGGGATCGTTTCCCTATTATTGATCGCACTACTCTCACAGTGGAGCATGATCTCACTCCGAAAGGGTTGCGTCCTTTGGTGGTGATTTTTTTGTGTGGGTGACTAAATGGATTCGGCATGCCAAGACCGTGATTGTAGAAAGGGTGGTACGGAAGCGTCATCACCATCGTAGACTCCCAAGTTGCACACAAGTACCCTGAGATAGGCGGCATGCTTACGACAATTTTATTAGGTGGCCTAATGAGTTGTGTTGGCTTTCTTTTGTCGGTGTAATGCGTGAGTCGAAGTTCACTACTAGGCTCGAAAAAGCACACTTTGGACGGCGCCTTTGTGATGAATTGCGTGTGGTATATCCCTTGACAAGGTGTGCCGTCTTCCCCCTCCTCCCCAGACGGGTCAGTTTCCTGGATCTTTGGGTTGATGAAAGGTGTGGTTTTAAGAGGAGTCACCTACTTTGAATAATGAGTTCGCATCGGTTTATAACAGCCAGTCCGAATTGTGATCGTTATTTAATAAGGGAGGGAGCATCTTTGAATCTTTCCTTGACACGGGTAGAACTGGCTGCTGCTCTGAGCACTTGTCGCCCAGGGAGTAAGGTTGGTATCGATGGTATTTCCTACAGTCAGATATCTGGTCTTGGTGGTGAGGCAAACAACTGTGTGGTTAAGATTCTTCCAAACTAGCTGTGGGCCTTACCACCCTCCTGTATGTTCTTGGACAGTTATCATCCTATAGAGCAGCGTCATGTGACGTCATATTGGCTACGAGACACCATTTGGAGGTAATAGCTACAAGGTGCACTAGATTAAAATCTAACGGAAAACAACGGCACTTCTAGTCAAGACAGGGCTTTTAGAGCGGATTTCTTAGGCTTAAAAAACGTTGTTTTCTCCAACAACAAAAATCGCGCGTTATAGCCTTAAGAAATACAGTCTGATAGCATTGCCTTCAGTAAGACGACCTTCTTTTCGCCCTCCAGTGCTCCTTGCAGCTAACCCAGTTACTGACTCTACCATAGAGATATACATAATAATACTACGTTGTGTCACTGCCCTATTGCTTTACTGTCTTGTGTCCGTAAGGTATATGAGAAGATAGTCATCCGATGGCTCTCTTTGACCTCAAACGCTCCTACAAACTCCATGCTGGCCAGTCAAATTATTTTCTTCTTTATATATATATAAAGTTGTATTTATATGTTAAATGATTTCTCGTCCTGATTTTTGATTGTTGGAAATATCTTTCCGCAGTGATTTTTTTATTTTTAGTTTGATTTGCATTTTCGTGCGGCCCCAATCCACACGCGGGGCATCTGTTCCTGTGGTGTGCCCGTTTGTCACTTTTATGACTGTCCTTGTATATTGATTTGCAATCGTATATATATTGACTTGTAGCCCACACTAAAATGTTCAGTCATGGATTTTTCTTTGATCGTGAAAATCAATATCATTCACGCCCAAACTGGTTGGCCCACTGCAAGTATTTTTTTTTTTGTCGCAGTAGATAGTCGGCTACATGGAACAACACAGATTCATTTGTTTTTCACGCACTTTCGAAGATTATACTGCTGCAGTCGCTCGTAAAATTCACAGCGCATGCTGTCTGCCAGCCCAGCTGGAGTTCCGGCAGCCTCTTTCCGAGGTTTAAATCGACGCTTCCTAATCTCTGGCTGCGAAGTGGATTTAGAACAGCGGCATGGTTCAAGTTCAAATCCAATCACAAAAACTTTTTTTTAAATTATTATTTTGACATACTACGTTGATATTATCCGCTTTGTACGTGGCTAATGAATGTATTTGAAGTCGAGGACTTGTATAAGTAATTTAGTATTTGTGCATCAAATCCTCGGAAAGCAAGGCCCTTTGAAGGTTAAGGTAGCGCCAAATGAAAGATTACGCTTCTAATACGTCTATTTTCATTGCTGTAACTTGATTTTTGATCCTCAGCTATATACGCTAAAACCTGCTTTGAAAATCGCTCACGACGTCAAATTTTTGATCAAACATCTACTATTCAGAGAAATTAAGTAAGTAACTTGGAGCAGAAACTAACGAAAAAACAAACACTCCTAAAACGACGAGTGACGTATTTTGCGTCGTAATTAGTATCAGCTACTTGATATAGTATAGACTTGTAAAACTTAGTTGGTGTCAAATGGTCGGACGCACGGAAAACGTGACTTGTATGGCATTGAAAGGTGGTCAAATATTCACGTTTCTGAAGTACGAAAATGTACGGTTTTGCGCGAGCAAAGTGAGCTACTTCTGCGTGTAGTAAACCTTTTCTACGCAAAACACACCCTTTTTATTGTGCATGAACTGCAGACATTCTAAGGAATGGCATGAACGAATTGTGAGCTATACAACTACAGTTAGTTTGCATCATAATCGTAAATCGATTTTTGTGACGATCTGGGGATCGAACAAACTACATGAAGGGTGAGTCGACTCCAGTTGAGTGAGCAAAGCGAAGATGTGGCTATAGCTTCTCGTTAACATATCATAAGGTAGCATTGACACTGTTTTTGTTTTTTTTTATCAATATTGTATTTTTAATTTATTTCTTAATTGTAAATTTATTTTTTCACGAGTCGTGCCTCGACAGTGCAGTAACTCATCTATTTTAAAATGTTTTTAAAATTGTTTTTGTCTAACCCGGCTCCAACTTAGTCCCTTTTCCGACTTTGCAATATTTCCCCCCTTTAATTTTCCTGCCTCAACTTTCCCATCATCTTTTCCTACTCCATTTCGGTGGTTACATTTTCCCGATCTCCAAATAAGAAGGGATATCTACGGGATCAACGCTAAGACGATAAAATGGCGTGTGACTGCACGTATGGGTATAGTCGGGGGCAGCCAGGGGTCGTCAATGCCCCCTCTCCCTTCCAAGCTTATGAGGTCGTGACTTGAGATGTCGTAAAAAAAAAGGCTTACGGTCTCAGATCAATTGTCGTAAAATGCGGAAAACCGTATTCCGCTGCTCCATTCCGCCGTATCAGGTTTCAACGGTCGCCAGTGTCCAGATTGGTGACGTCACGATCAAATTTAGAGGGCAGTTGGCCGGAACGCAGTGCGCCATGAAAGCGAGGGCCGTATCAAGTATTAAAATTTATAACCCGTACAGCCCCCAGCTGATTTATCCCAGTTTGTTTTTTCCCCCTTTAGGTTCAGGTTATTAATTTTCGGTTGTGCTACAAAAAGCGTTTTGAGCTCCCCCCCGCCCCCAAAAAAAAGGAGAAAAAAAACTAAGTGAAGAAACTTACAAAAGGGGTGACCATTAACAACGCCAAACAAAAAATATGACAAATAAAAAATTAAAAAGCTGAACTAAAAAAAAAATCAAGTAAGTGGTAAAAAACAAAGAAGGAACACGAAAAAAAAACTGAGGGCTGGAAAAGAGGGTGGGGAAGAAAATATAAGTGCATAAAACGCAGGCAAAGAGGAAGCAGAAGGGAAGTTTAGGCCTCGACAACAAAAACATTTTGATGAGTAGCGCCCCCCTCCACCCCTCTCCGTTCCTGGTGCCGTCAAGTCAATCTCCTCTTTACGTCATTTAAACAATCGTCAAACTGTCGTAAAATGCCTTCTTCTGGGAGATCGATAAATGAGCCAAGCTATAACGTAAAGGAGGGTTTTTCAGCTTTTTTTTGCAAACATGACCCAGTTTTTTTTTCTTAGTTTGTTTGTTGCACAACTGAACAAGGTCGGAAAACCATGAATAGCGTATACCTCTGAGAAACATGTACGTATTAAGTTCTGGGCTTAAGAGAATACAAGCTTGAAAGAGGTAGTGTTGTTGCCATCTGTGTGAAAGAATAATGTATGAAGCTTAGAAAAACATGTGATTGCTGGAATTGGGGACAGAAGATGTCCATTACGAAATAAAATAATATCTCATTCCTCTCATCTTTTCTTTTACTAGCCCATTATCCCTTCCACCGTTATTTGGTATTTTTTAGGGGGAACACGGTTTTTAAATCTTGCTTTGTTTTTTTTTAGTTTGCCCCTGGGGCGTTGCTCAGTCCTGTCGTAACTGTAACAAATTGTATAACGAACTGTTAACTAAGCCGATAATGAGCACACGGCAAAATGCGCATGCGTTATCGCCACTTGACATATTCAGACATAGGAGAGGCTGGTTTTGATATTTTATCATCAAACCTTGTTAATTTTAGGGTAATACCTTATACAATTCCTATTCGGTCTTCAATTAGCATAAATTCTTTCCATTCTTATAGCGTTTGATTTCATAAAGTCTGATCCCCAAGTAAATTATTGGCAAACGATCGTAATTTAGAATCATGGAGTTGACATACAGGGCTCTCGCAGATCCGTTTTGTTAGGGCGTGTTTACCCAACGACTTTCCTTTGCATTCTCCAGCTAGAATTTAATCGCGATAGCAGCTGTATCGTTGCCATGGTAACGACGCTACCTTGATTAGCTAAATCTGACATCGTTTGAGTATATACTTGCTATTCTTATAGAGCAGCGTCATGTGACGTCATTTTGGCTACGAGATACAATTTGGAGGGCATAGCTACAAGGTGCACTAGATTAAAATGTAAGGAGGAAAAAACGGCACTTCTAGTCAAGACAGTGCTTTGAGAGCGGGTTTCTTAGGCTTAAAAGCACGTTGTTTTCTTCAACAACAAAAATCACGCGTTATAGGCTTAAGAAATCCACTCTAATAGCAATGGCTTCAGTAAGACGACCTTCTTTTCCCCCTTTTGTGCTCCTTGCAGCTAACCCAGTTACCGGCTCCACCGTAGAGTTATATGCAATAATACTACGTTGTGTCACTGCCCTATTGTGGAGTCGTCATTTGTGGCTCCACAATGGATGCCTTCAATTTAGCGTCAGTATGTTAGCCCTACCCAGTTCACCCTAATCTACCTAATAGGTTAGCCCAATCAATTGTATATAGCATTTGTTACAGCACATGACTTCCTGTACCACTCCCTATTTATAACACCCTTTACAGGAAGTAAAGCGTCTTTTCAGCTGTAGCCTACACACTGGTTAGTCCGTGTTTTTCCTTTACCATTGGTGACCACGCTGGGCTCAGGTGTGACTATGCCTAGGACATCACACTTATAATTCGTGACAATAAGATAAAGAATTTTCCTGACGAAACGATTTTTTCAGTCGCTTCTCAACTCGCATATTGACTGTTTTCGTTGCGAGCCGACAGAGCTAAACCGCCGCCATGTTGAAATTTCAGATGATTTCTAGCTTAGCTGCGAGAAGGACAAGGCGAGTCGTTGCATAAAGGAGCCCTTAATGCCTTTAGCGGAAGGCCTAAAGTGAATTAAAAGGTGACAAGCAACATAGCGCATTTATTATGCGTCTTAAAATGTGCGATATTATTTTAAGCCTCAATTTACAATTTGACAGCAGCAGTTGTGAATTTATTTTTTTCCACGAGTGGTGCCGAGGCTGGCTACTAGTTAATCTATATATGTATTTCAATTGCGCCGAACCATATAGCCGAGGATCGGCAGATTAGGATGGCTGTCATTATGGAAACCAATCCAAACTCAGCATATAAATACGTTAGAGCGTGCATGTTCATTCTTTTCACGGCAACAGTGAAAAAGGGGGGGGGGCATGTTTATTTTTGGAACGGTAGGTATGACAAAGGACGAGCGTGTTGATTCTTTGCACGGTGGCAGTGAAAAAGAGCGATGTGTGAAGGATAGAGTCGATTAGTAGTAACAATCCGTTAGAAACGAAACATTACCACTTGTATAGACATACATCCTTAGCAGTTGCAAAGCACACTATTCGACTATTTCGTTTTGTTTTTAACTTTGTCACCACTCAGAAATGCAGCTTTTTAATTTGTTTATCGCCATGTTTCGTTATTGTCCTTCAAATATGACTTCTTTGTTCTGACGCTCTTAAACGCGATTCTTTTTTTTTTCAACATCTTATAATTTAAATAAATGAAAAATAAAACAACCATGCATATCATCGAAAGCAAAACGAGTTCACTAAATTATTAAATGGCAAACAGTGCAATCATTAATGAGCAGTCATACAAAAACCCCACAAGAGTAAACGAGCCCACCGAGTGTAGTCATTGAAAGTAGTGATATCAGCGCCAAAATAGCTGCCACCAAGTTTTTGGTGCGAAGCGAGAATACCCAAACGGACAACCAAAGGTGTCACTTAAGATTGAGTGAGTAGGGTTGGGAAAAAAAAAACTTGGAGGCAGCCATTTTGGCTCTGATATCATTGCTTTCAATGGCATCGCTTGGGAGGCCCAAAAGCATACTACGGGTTCCATAGGAAGAAGGAGTGTAGGAAGAAAGAGGTTAAAAGTTTGGTAACTCCCTCTTGCGTCAAATAAGTGCATCACGCTGCAAATTGGTAAAAGGGGTTTTAAACGCAAATGATATCATCTCTTCAAATGATATTGTTCGCAGCGGAGCTTGATTCAGTACTGACCTCAAATCATATCACTATTTTAACATAATTACGAAAGCTGCCAAACAGAGAGCTGCTGTTAATCAGAGGTGTTTTAATTCTGGAGGTCCATGTTCTGGCATGTCATATATAGTTTATTTGAGACGTATGGTTGAATATTGCAAGTCCCTGTACCTTCTCAAGAACAGACAATTTTAAGGAGTTCAGAGAAAATTTACCAAAACCGTTCCTATAGCTATAACAGTCTTTCAAACAGTCTGCTTATACTATAAATCACCAATTTTTTTCTGGGGAGGGGGGAGGAGGATATGGCACAATAACATCCCCCTCCCCATTTATCGTTTTTTTTTAAATATAGTTTTTGAAATAAATACAGTGTCCAAAACTTTTAAACTAAAACGAAAACAATAAAAAAAAATTATTTTTAAAAAGAAAATTGGGTTTGGGTAAGCTTTTTTACGCCCCTCTTTTACGCCTTTTTTTTTCACGCTCCTCTTCGAATTTTCGGTGTCTTTGGTTTGGCGCTTTCATGGCTTTCTTCATGAATTTGATGTCTATAGTCACTTTTGACTCTAGGTTTGAACTAAATTATTCGTACTTCCATCACGGACAAGCCCCTGGCAGCTTGGTAGTGTATGTGTGTATATGTGAGGGGGTCTCCCTTGCCCCCTCCTCCGCCCTCTTGGTTCAAAGGACTTTAAAGAACTGAACCCCGTGGAATTTTTTTTTCCACTTGGGAGCTTATTACACGGGGTCATAAATTTAAACTACGCCATCAGAATTACGAACTGGATTGACGCATAAAGATCTTTTCCCACAGAGCTGTGAAAAGTTGAATGCGCTGCCGGCGATTGTTGTTAATGTATTATCATTAGATCCTTTGATAGTAAAATAATGCATCAACAGCTCATCAATGCATCAAGAAGCTCATCTTATGTTATACCTTGTACACCCCCCCCCCCAGGGGCTTTCTGCACAAAAAGTGCAGAGTTCGACCGTCACGGCTTTTCCCTTCCCTTTTGTTTTTATTTA
>JAHWFP010126506.1:0-15866 GCA_023313725.1 Lithobius niger
GGTGTCATTGTTAGAGACCAAATAATGCATTTTTATCCGGCTTGTGATTGAAATTAGTATGGATGAATTCTAACTCTTAAGACAGTGCTGTGGATCTACACCACAAACTGAATTTTAGAATACCTTTGCTGAATATGTATATTTAAGCACATTTCGTGTTCAGTTTTATTACTTTTAGTAATGGCCAGTGACGGCATCAGGACTAAATTGTTTGGGAGTCCAGCAGGGGGCACATCTGTAAAGAGAGTGGGCCAAGTACTTTTTTTTTCAAGGTAGCCGCATTAGGCACTTTATTCCGTTTAATTCAACTTATACGTAACGTAAGCTTCAATGCAGTCCAAGTTCTGTGTAAAATACTCCCAATAAACACACAAAATAAATTATTGCAAAGTTGCTACAAAAATAAATTAATTAATTAATTTAAATCATTAAAAAAATAAGAGCTCAGTTTATTCATTTGATGGCAAGTTTAGCCTGCATATTTTTTGTAGGTTTTAGTTGCCCTTCGGAAACTTAGATTACCTGCGTTTTTTTGCATTCCTTTCCTGAGGGATGCTTCTCACTGGAGGTTTGAAAAGTCGTCGGTAGATGGCCAGTTGCGTAACCCGGTCTGCCCCTCTTACAAAAGCATTCAGGCGAGGCCCGCCTGCCATCTCTTTTCCTCCACCTGACCATGCCGGTCGCTTCTCTTCTTTCCAAACTTCGCTCCAGCTTCTCCCTGTGCCAAACGTCCGTCGCCCAAGGGAGCTGCCCCATCGCCGGCAAGCCCTCTGCGTCCCGTCCCGTGCATCGTGGTGCATGCTTCGCCGTCGCAATCCTCCTACCTGGACCCAAGAGCTTTGCTACGCCGCCTTCCCTCACGAGCCACCATCTCCACCCGCTGCACCCCCCCCCCCCTCGCCCTCGGCTCATTCGCCCTTACCATAAGTTCAAGGACGTCTTCCAGGCAACTCTCGGCCAAGACACTGGCGCATTTCCCCACTAGCCCTCTGCCTCCCGATCCAAGCATCGTGGTCGTCCGCAGTGCTTGGCCACTCCCGTTACTCCCAGTTAGTTTTCATTTTCGGCTGAATCCAACAATGAAGGAGACTGAAGCTCAAAAGAGAACCTGCAACTTTGCCCCCGACCACTGCTGCCTGGATCATATTGATGGATTGCCCAACGCCGCTCGTCTGCTACACTTCCGGCCGACCAACGCACTGCTTGCCGCTACGTACGTGCTGTCACCGCCATTGCCAGCATCTCTAACAACACAAATCCCAGACTTAAATTAGCCTGTTGTCGCGTATGTTTTCTTCTCGTAACATTTCACCAACTGCTTTTCTTCTGCATCACCTGTTTCCACAGCCACCTTCGAAGATCGTACTCACCATAACAAGTTAGTTTTCGGTTGATTCCGAGAACGAAGGAGACAGTAGCTTAAAAATTCTGCCACTTCGCCTCCATCTGCTGCTGCATCCCCCGTCGATTGATGATCAAGCGCCGTTTGTCTGCCACACAACCGGCCATCAGCAAACCACCTGCCGCTGCAAGCATTCCTTCTCCACTGCTACCAGAAGCCTCCTCGGACGCCGCTGCAAGTCGCCATCTATCTGCCGCTTCGCTTTCATCTGCTACTGCTCGGCTCTCATCGATGGATCATCTAATGCCACTCGTCTGCCACACTACCGACCAATCAATGAACAACCTGCCCCTATGCCACGGCCTGCAACCCTTACACCGCAAAGCACAGATTAGTTTAGTCTGCTGTTGCATTTGGTTTCTTATCGCATTTCCTCTGCATCGCCGTTTTCAACACTCACTTCATCGCAACTCATCACTGCACCCCGCATCTACCTGCCACTTCACCCCAACAGCTGCCAACCAGCTCTCGTTGTTGGATTATTTTCCGTCATTTGACGCTGCTGACCAATCAACCAACTGTCTGCCGCAGCGGGCATGCCTTCACCCCTGCAGCCCTAACAACCCATATTTCGAATCCGGATTAATCTGTCATTGTGTACAATTCTCCGGCCTGTTTCGCTCATCACCCTCGCCCACTTCGCACGGCCCCCGCCCATTCAAGTCAACGGCTACTGCTTACCACCTCCGCCCATCTTCAGGCTCTCCTCACTACGATTTTTCACCATTTGTTCCTGATCTTCGCTCACCTCACGCCTTTTTTTGACTGCCGCCTCCAAAGATCATCTTCGCCATGGCAAATCAAGGTATACAAGGCAAGGCGCTTCACCCAGGATGACTTCACCATCTCCTTTCGCCTGCCATGTCTTCACCTGTTCATAACAGCATCAAACGAAGACCATCTTTCCCCTGCTCCCCATCACCTTTCTCCACATGTTCAAGCATCGTCATTGTCAAGAAGGGACTTCACTCAACACAACTTAAAATGTCGCTACTTCCCGAATCAGGCCTATTCTGTTATTATGAGCGCTTTGTCTCCGCCCTGGTTCATGCCAACGTCTGCCTGTAAAAGCGGGGCCTTTGGGTACTTTGTTGGATTTTGTCGTGCTCGAGCGGTTTAGCACTTAAACTTGCGTTCAGTATTAATCTCAAATAATTAAAGATTAACTTGATTCATTTAATTTATTCTCCTATAATTGTCAGGTTAATCCTTGTTTAATTCTTCAAAAATGTGTCAGGAAAAAAGATTCGAGATCCAACTTAGTCCAAAGGATGCACTTTACAATCGCCTAATCTATAGGTCTTACCGTTTACTTAAATTCATCTAGATTTAAACTCAAGGAATAGTTCAACAGGCCGTGCATGTTCCGAAAGTGATGTGACCCGGATAAGAAAAAAACAACTAACATTTATTTACACTAGAAGAACATCGGTAATTGTACACAAACACTCGGTGTGTTTCACCAACATCAACAGATCATTGGCTTTCAATCAATAAAACAATCATTGACATTTTGCAAGACATTACCTTAATTCCTTTACCATTGATTGATTATTAGCAAAAATCCATCCTTTTAACATTAACCTTAACTATGTGATGTAAGCTAATATTTCTAGCTAACAGCTCTCTAAAGAATATTAAAATATTTCCGATATTTATGTCTAAGTTCATTTAAATTTGGTCACATCATTTTCTCATCTGAATCTGATTGGAAACTAATTTATCGCTAATTTAAGTTCTTTCCCTTTCATACTCGCAGAATAGGAAGTTGTCGTTCGCCGTGCCTTTGCTCTGGGTCACCGTCTCACTCGCCCATCTCCTAACTTGTTTTTCACATCTTTTCTTTTTGTCAGACCCTCGAGTGGTAGCGTGCAGGAACCTTTAAGTCATGCTCATCGTGGCAGGATTCGCTCTCCCTTTCCTGCTGAGTTTTCGGTCTACTATCACCAGCGGAGGAATTCCCGTTGTGACGTCAAAGATTTTGCGAGTGCTTGGTTGCACATGATTGGCTAATGAGCCTTAACATTTCCATGAGCTCATTGCTCTTAATTTCATTGGTTAAATAAAATTACTTTTGAATGGATTTTAAACTTGTTAATTTTATTATATTTGTATTTCCGAAATCTGCTTTAAAAACTATAAACTAAAAATAACTGAAGTGTTTATTCAAACGTGCTTTTGTTCACATGCTGGTTCTTAGCTACGGCGTGTTTGTTGTGTCCACTCGCCTCCCAAACTGTCCTACTTACCGCTCCCTACACTCATAAAACTTGTATAAAAACTGTTGTAATTCCGGTTTTTACATGCCACTTCGCTTCCGACTTCGCCCTCCACGACTACTGTCTTGCTCTCACCAGCTGACAACCATGCCGTTCACTCGTCTGTCACCGGCTGACCATCCGTCTGCTCACTGCTGCAAACTTTGAGATCAGGACAAACTCTCACACTCCACCACCACCTATGTTCGGAACCTGGACGACCATCGCTTTCGGCTCCTGCCGACCAACAGCCCCCGAGAAGAACACAGTCCCCTTCCACCACCCGCAGTTCTTATTTTCGTTTTCTTCACAACCTGCCACCCACAAACAACACCACTCCAAGCCGCCATTTTCGTCTAAAACCGCTGATCTGTAAACATCACAACACAAATTACTGCAAACTCTTCAGTACCTGAACTCCACAACTGCCGAGGACAGCTCATCAACAGGACACTGTCATTGTCGACCGCACAGTCATCCTCACCTTGACCGGCCATTTTGCCCACCTCGCCCTCAGCAACACAAGCTCAACAATCATTCAAACCCTCTTCACCACCTTTTCAACTTTCCAGGCATCAATGAACCCCACTGTCTTCAGTTCACGGCTGTTTTTCCAAAGAAAATCTTCCCTTCAATCCATTTTCTTTACGAAGACAAGTGATCAAAACCTGAGTCATCAAGGTCACTTGGCTGGTGACACCTTTCCTTACACCAGGAAGCTGAACCACAACTTCCATCCCCCTGACGTCTGCCTCAACACTTCCAATGATGTTCATCACCAGCGACCCTTCACCTCCTAAGGCGTTTCACAGATCTCGACAACAACAAAACCCGCTTTCGAAATCCCCGGTCCTAAAATCACAGACACTCACCCTCGACTCTCAATCTAATTCCCACACAAGTTGGAAAACTTCAACAACCCCAACACAGCCAGCCAACTCCAGACGCACCCCCTAAAACCACCCGAATCGCAAGATCACGGTCATCATTAAACCTTCCAAGCACATCTCACTTCGCCTGAGATGGGATCAAAACCTTCTCGCATCACATCCTTTCTCTCCTGCAACGCTTTGATCTTCACAACCTCACCGTTCCGCAAACTGAACTTCATGGCAAATTTTGCCACATAGCAAATGAACGTCAAGACCCCTGCACCATTTTGCATCAACCTTTGAAGAAGCCATCCATACTGGAAAACAACACCCATGAACATCACATTTCCTCACGAAACCCCACCATGATGATTCGTCATCACAACAACCCAAAATCGGTGCCTCTCCATGCACAACCGGCATATCTCCACCTCTTCACACACGCACCCTGACCAGGCAAGTAACTCACACCCAAGTCCAAGAATTTTCGACGTCATGGGAGAAAGACAACTGGGATCATTTTTTTGATGTTATGTCGGAATGTCGTTTAATTTCTAGTTATAGTTACGAATAATGGACCTCAGTGGCCGAGACACGAATTTAAGCATTTTTTGAAAGCTAATGCATCCGTCACCTTACGGGTCCCCCCGTACGTCCTGTTCAGTAACGGGCAAACCAAAAAGTTTGTCTTTAAGAAAGCCTATAAAGCTGAGCGGGCTGAGGGTACTTCAATAAGACAAGCAGTAAATAATTATTTAGTTTCTGCTAGAATCAACTAAACTCTACAATGCAGCAAACACCAAGTGAATTTTTCTTGGACCAAGAAATTAAATCTAAATTAGACTTAATATTTCCATTACCAGTGAAAATATTTCATGAAAAACAGTTTGACCAAATTAAACATATGTTCATAAGGTTCCTTTCAAGTTAAAATGAGAACTCCTTGGTCTGGGCACGAAATTACTCTAGTACTGAAGGTCGAAAGTGGGTGCCATGGAACTTGGGCATTCACAATTCGAAGTGAGAACCTAGCAAGGTTGACAATGAGGCGTCATTCCGAGCCACTCGGGGCATATGCAGTTGACAAATCGTCTGACAACATTCAACCAATTAAAAGCACTAAACGTAGATCAAGTGGTTTCTTTCCTGAGCCGGCCAATGACGTTCCAACTGAGTGGGGTGCTGCACCTTGCACGCTGAATCGACCACTCAATCAGAAGTTGACACCTAGCAAAGATACCCAAATAAGGCCAGCAAGGAAAAGTACGTAGCACTTGCTGTCAACTAGCCCGAACACTAGCGCCTCCACGCAACAAATTAATGAACCTGAAGCAATTCCTCAACTGTATACTACTGCACTAGTTTTCGGGGTTGCTAATAAACGAACAAATCACAAGTATAACACCAACTCCACTGCTTTAATCCAGCCTCAAATTTCTGATGCCGATCCAAGCCATTGTGTGTAAAACCAGTGAAACTTGACCTGTATTTGCAACTAATTAACTGAATAATCAATCATGTTGAATTTCTTTTATATAAGTAAACCAACAATTTTTTTTTTGTGTGAGAAACTGCCCTAATTAAAACAAACTTAACAGTAACATGAGTGAAAAGGGTAAGTGGACTGTAATGTTTTGTCCCCCTGTTGATCGTATGACTGCCTGATGAGGGCATCGTGTTAAACTGTTTCTGAGGTAGAAAACATGTTTTGTCCCACTGTTGTCAGGGCACGGTTTTAAATTGTTTTGAGACTGAAACATGTTTTGTCCCAAAGTTATTTGTGTATGGAACCGTACTTTTTAATGAATGTGAAAATTAATTTATGTTGTATGCTTCATCTACTTTCATGTTCAACATAACCTACTGGAGGTTAATTTGGCAACAGGAAAAGCAAAAGTAAGGACAGCAGGGAACATCATAAGCCAAAAAAGATGTCGCTGTGAAAATCAAAGATGACAACATCTAAAGTATCTTTCGATGAAGTATTCAAAGTTAATCGTTCAGATGTCATCTATAAAGCCTAAAAAACTGGATCAGACACTATATCCGATGTTTCTTTTTTTAAGGGAGCCATTGTAGCGTATGTTGCCCTCCCTTCTACGTAATATGTCAATGCCTGTCAGGGTGTCAAACCCCACATTATGAAATAACCTTATCGTACTAAGCATACGATCACATGATCTGTAAACTGATATATGTATACGCTGATTTGCAGCCTTAATAAATGTCTCTTCCCCTAACTACTCATGTTGCCATGTTCTAGTTACAAGAAGGCCTATTCATTACAGCGAGTACTTTTCCTTGCTGGATGTTGGGATCGAATGCGAGTTGGCGATCAGTGTGCTTAACCAAACCAGGAATGTGAAAATTCCACTTACTTTCCATCGGCGAATTATTTGGAGATGCCTGTCGCATGTTGCAGGCAGAGTGGTTCGGTGTGGGAGGGCCCAGCGTTTCTTTCATCAGGTTCAGCAATGGTTCTTTCATGAAGCCAGTCCTGTGAATCTACTTTTCTGGTATTGTTGCTGACTCACTGGACTAGGTGACTATGAAGTTTCTTTCTCTATGAACTTCACATCCGCACATGGAGACTGTGGTTCTTTTGATGCTGCTGGGCAGCCGTGAGTTCGGCTGGTCGTCTCCTACTCTCCACTTGAAGGCTGGGATTGCAGTTGCAGATGCAGGGGTTTCATGCATGGCCCATCACTGAAATTTCTGTTAGTTCTAGGCAGTGTCGGACTGGCCAGGTCGGCTAGTTGGCGATTGCCGAGGGCCCCGCACGGGCCCTGTGCCAGGGCGTCAGCCCTGTAAATGTTTGGGACGGAAGTAGAAAAAGGAAGCAGAGACAGGCTGCATATGACGCTGCTGTCCCATTCATTGGATCAGACTACAGAGAGCAGTAGACGTGTTTCTTGTCACTGTCAACTTCACTGCACTCTTCGCATTCTTATTCATTAAAAAAGGTAAAAAAAAGTCGGACAGCCAATTAGAATGAAACGCAAAGTTTTTTTTTGACATTGATGTGTTTGGAGTAACGTTAAGGTATTTTAAAATATACTGTTATATAAAGGAGGAGGCTTTATAGTTTACAGGGCCGTGACGACTGGGGGGGGGGGGGGGGGGGCGAGCTGTGGCCCCCCTCCCCCCCCCCCCCCAGCCCACCATCCGAGAAGACATTGAGTTGGCAATTTCGAGTTGTTGAGTTTCAAAATCGAATAAATTTTCACTGAAAATTCACGTTTCCGTTAATACTGTTTAATTATAATCATCATTCGGTCAGTTTGAAAGTAAAGTTTATGATGCGGGCTTTTTTTTCCCATTAGTTTTCGCAACACTTCTCTGTAGTATGCCAGTAACTGAAACGCTGCCCCTGATCGTATACGGTCGCTTCCCTGCAGTTCTCCCAACCACGAGACTTTGGCATTCAGATAATTAGTTACCTTTCCTCCAAGCATACTCGCAAAACTGACGGCAAATTTCGGCCCGAAATTATAGAGGACTGGTCCTAAAATTGAGGGCAAAAACAACCCTAAGTTCCCCCAAATTAAGGAAAAAAATTGAAAATGGTGCATGCCGTTTCAAATGTGGAAGCTTTTCTCCAAGAATACCTCAAATTGTTTTAGACAAAACTCAGTAAGCATGTTGCTGCTTTAAAATGTGGAAATTGTTTGCAATAATACCTCTAGGCCTAGTCGTCTGGGGTGAAACTGAGAAAGAAATTTCATCTTTTTCACCTTTCGATAATCCATTAAAAGAAAATTCTGCATCTGGCAAGGGGGGGAGGACAGCATTTCGATTAATTTAATTCGCAAAGAAAATTCCTAAAACACATGATTTAGTCACAATTAAGGTTTTCCGAAACCTGCCCTCCTGAAGAACGAATAAGAAAAAACATGAAAATTTGCTTGACAATTTGTTGCAATTGTGCTCACTGGAACCCAGAAAATGGCAGAAACATTCCCTAAAATAGTGTAAAATGTTTCAGCTTCCGGACTCTGCTGGGGAAGCCTACAGTGCTCCCCCAGACCACTCTAGCTGGGTTTTCTGGACTCTTTAAAAGATAAGGGGGTTGGGGGGGGGGGGAAGCTGCTCAAGGGGGTGAGTCCGACACTGGTTGTAGGTTTGTTTGTTGGCCGCAAAATTGTGTGAACAGTCAATAAGTTACGAGCCATTTATTGAGCACGGAGGTATGGGTAAGGGTCGGAGCACTTCAGTTTTCCCATTGTGATGGAATTTTCTGCTTTCCCTATCGGTTCTTAACTGATGACTTCCGAATACACCGTGGGCTTTAATGCAGCGAGTAACTCGGAAACCGGCATGGTGGGGGAAATGTTGGATACACTCCCTTCTTTAATTTGCTTCGCATTTTTCTGAAACACTTGATCGAAGTTATCAGACAGTTCAATGAGGAGTGGTTCAGTTGCTTTCTCGATGTATGGGACGGGAACGAATTCAGTGTTAAAGATCGGGCCGTCCACTTTTCTGAAAACTGAGGTCGTTGCAAAAATGGGCCTCTGCAGTGATTCATCTGTGGTCGCCAGACTGTTGGTGAAATTCATTTCAAGGTTTCCAAGAGAACTGCATAAGTTGCCTATTGTCTCGCAATTGAATTCTTGCGTTGATGGTGGTGCACAGCAGAGATGTTACTTTGGACTGCTGGTCGCGAACTTTCCTGAGTTGGCGCATGTTGGCGTCTTGATTTTTAATTTGATACAGAAACGTTTCATTTTCAGTTTACATTGGAGTCAGAGGGTTAGCTTGTTACGAGTCAAGCTTGTCAATAGCTGCTTCGTTTTGCTTCTGCATTGCTTTCTCCATACTTGCGATTTCATCCGACAGTTTGGCGCTCTGCTGCTGCAGCTGTCGTGGAGAGATCTATTTTATTTATTTGTTTATAAAATAATTGCAACGCCCAAAAGAGCTATAAATGCAATTTCAAAAAAAAAAAATTTCAAGACAAATACAAAAAACAAGCAAAATGACAAAATAATTTTCAACAATTTAACAAATATGGCTGCATGTTTGAGGCTGCCAGTCTTTTCTCAACTTTGTAGCGAAGGCTATATCACTTATGGAAAAGACAACATCATAGGTCAAGTCATTCCAGTCAATGATAGTGCGTGGGAAGAAATATCCCGCCAGCACGTTTTTGTTGCACTGGTAGCGCTTGATCTTTCTGTCATGATCATGCCTACCCACAAAATCCAGGGCAGCACAAAAAACAGAAGGATCCAGAAGAGTGCAGCCGTTGAAAATTCGGAAAAAGACTTGTAAGCGGTGTATTTTCCTTCTGTCGGCTGAAGATTGCCATCTACATAATTAAAATCATATGATGTGCGTGCGTGCGTGCGTGTTTGTACCTCTATTCCTCCGGAACCAAAGCACCTACAAAGATGGGAGTAGGACCAAACGAAAGATAATTAAATTTCGCTTTTAATAGGCCTATTTTTATCGCTGTAACTTAATATTATCACCCTCAGATATGCGAAAGAACCTGAAAAACTAACGTCAAAGTTTTTTTTTTAATCCTCTTCATGTTTGTTCATGACGTCATAGTTTGTTCATGAAAACCTCCTCGAGCGAAGAGAGATGATCTGGAAAAGGCAGCACGGACGACGTATTTTCCAACACACCACATATACATCTTAAAATTGGTTTGTATTAACCAATGAATTGATGCATGGAAAAATCAAAACAATAGATTTGGTTTTAAAAGGCTGTCAAACATTCGTGTTTCTGAAGCACGGAGGCGCGTGGATTGAAAGAGCAAAGCGAGCGATTTCCACATAAACTAAACCTTTTCAATGTGTGTTTCGCTTTGCTCTATCGCAGGAGCATGGTAGGAGATTACATCTGACGTTCTGCAGATGATTCTCCAAGTGAGGGATCATCCGAAAGTAAAGTGATAATACGCCCATGGAAAAATTTGTACTGAGCAGGATGTAAAGAACAATATTCTTAAAATAAGTAAAACAAGAAAATCCATATAAAGTGTATACCAACACAAATTACAAGTGATGTGTGGTTCTTGGTGGTTACATCGATTCAGTCACGTTTTTGAGGAAATGTCTGCGCTGATTGAGTGAGCGGAGCGAACGAAAATCAGCGTTTTTCATCAGAAGCAGCGCTTTTCTGATAAATTGCTTGATCTTAACTTTTTGCTTGACTCCTTGGACGTAAAAAAATAATATTGACATTCTCTCGAGATTACCGATATCGCATACTACACTCTTATAATTTGCTTGGTCGTTTTTTTTATGTGGAAGGTCTGCCTGTATCATAAGTGTTGCAGCAAGAAATCTCCTCGAGCGTAGCGAGACGACGCGGAATGAGCGAGCGAAGCGAGCGACTCCGCTAGTTTCAATTTATTGCACATAGCAGTGACACGGGCATCTCTTTCATAGGCACCGTACACCATCCTATACCATGCGCCATGGCTGTTTGCTGTGACGTGCATATCACGTGATGGGGCTAGTCCAATCAGATGGCCAAACAGCCGTTGTTCTTGTTCGTCATTGGCTAACTCATGGTGACGTCACGGCAAACAGCCATTGTGCATGGTTTAGCGGCCCTACGCATCACCCGTTCCACGCAGTCAGACAGATTTTTCGTGTACGGATCTCACACAGTACTACAATAATCCAACTTTGGCCTTGTTACCGCATTAAAAACGACCTCTCGAACTTTAGAACTTGCGTCTTTTAAGATTTGTGAAAAAAGTCGAATTTCACTGTTTGCTTTGGTGCAACTGTGGTCAACATGGTAGGACCAAGACAACTTCTTGTTAATTTTAACTCCGAGACTAGTCATATTGTCCACTATCTCCAAAGCAACACCCTTTAGGGAGTAAACAGGATTCGTGGCATTCCTTTTATGTGAAATGTGAATTGCTTTAGTCTTCGCTGGATTTAAGTTCATTTTCCAAGTATCACACCATTTGGCTACTCTGTCCAAGTCTTGCTGGAGGACAATGTTATCCAACTCCACCTTCATGATCCGATAGATATGTCGCCAGCAAACAGCTTATGTGCCGAGACAACCACATCCATCAAGTCATTAATGTAAAGTAAGAAAAGAATTGGGCCACTTACCGACCCCTGAGGCACACCGGAAGTAACAGACACCATGCCTGATTTGCAGCCGTCAACCAGCACAAACTGTCTTCGATTTTTTAAAAAGCTTCTGAAATTTTAACTCCATCATGACTAAGAAAAATATTATCCATTTTGTTCAAAGTTCTCTGTGTCAGTTGTTGTTCATCTTCAACAGGAAAGGGTCTAGTAAAAACAGATTTAAAATATGCGTTTAGCAATTCGGATTTACCTAAACTGTCACTAATATGATCACCATCCTGCGAAATCAATGTAGGAACACTGCATACCTTAGGATTTAAGTTTTTTATGTATGACCAGAAACGAATCTGACGTTTGATTTCACTTCGTAGAGCTTTAATTTCCTCTTTCGCCCTTCCTGCGTAGCCTTTCCTGCGTAACCTACTGCACTTATTTATTAAACGCTTCAAATCTTTGTTCATCCATGGCTTATCTTTCGTTTGGGAGACAAAGCAAGTCGGTGTGAACTCTTCCTCAGCTTTTAAAAGATTTACTTTAACATTGTTCCAATTTTCATTTAATGTATGAGAATTCGCAGTAGCAATAAAGTCCGCATAACTGGCCTCAAGTTTTTCATTAACTTTGTCCCAATCAGTCCTGCTACAGTATAAATGAACCGCTTTGTCTTTTTCACGACATTATGTTTAGTGAGAAGAGGCAAAACCACTTTCACAATCTTGTGGTCAGAGACACCATCCTCGACCTCAACGTCAAGGTTATCAACAATATTAATAAAAACAGGAGCCTATATAGTTGTTTTCTATAGGTTCCTGGTAAAAATAATGTCCAAACAGCTTACTTTGGACTGCTGGTCGCGAACTTCCCTGAGTTGGCGCATGTTGGCATCTTGATTTTTAATTTGATGCAGAAACTTTTCATTTTCAGTTTTCATTGGAGTCAGAGGGTTAGCTTGTTGCAAGTCAAGCTTGCGAACAACTGCTTCGCTTTGCTTCTGCAATGCTTTCTCCATACTTGCGATTTCATCCGACGCTGCTGTAGTTTGTCGTGGAGAGATGCTGTGTGCTGTGTTAGTTAGTTCAGCCCGATATTCATGTTTGAGTTGTCAGCAACGTCATCAACCCCCCACCCCCCACTATGGTTTATTACGAAATCAAAAAAACAAAACAAACAAAACAAACAAAAAAAAAACAAAAAAAAAAGGCCACACAGCCTCATGCCTTTGCATAGGCTTTGCCTGTCGAAAGTTCATCCAATGCTCCCACATCTTTCTTTGATCTTCGGAACTAACAAAAGCCAGTGCGTCAATCGACCTAGCGATAGCACGATAGTCAGGTGGTATGCGAACTCCTCTGCACTGCTGATTCCACCATAAGGTGTTATGTTCTACGGTGCCCGGATGTTTGGACTAAAAACGGAGTTTATGATTGATGAATAATGTTGATTTAATCAGATTTAACTACATCTGCGGAAAGGTAGCACACCGCTGACATTTATGCGTTAGTAATCATTCTCGCTAATATCTCGCCGTGTGTGAGCTCGTCTACGTAGCATAAATCGGGTCAACCCACGTTCGCTGTATATTCAATCTTCCCTGCGTAGATTTTATGTACTCTGGCAACCAAAATATGCCGGAATCAACTGGAATGGAAGCACCTCAAAATAATAACGAGCTGCCGAGTGAACTGAAATGTGAAGACCGTGCCAGAGACGAATCGACAATAAATGAACAGACTTCTGTTCACAGTTACACAGGGATGTATGTGAAATCTGGAGAGTATGGCAAATCCTTTAGTCATAAATCAAATTGCAAATCGCATGAACGAAGACGAAATGCAGGGAAAGTCTTTACATGCGAAGAATGTGGCGTGGCCTTTGGAAAGAAATCGCATTTAACAGAGCACAAACGTATACACAACCCAGACAAGCCTTTTAAATGCGAGGAGTGTGGCCATGCCTTTAACAAAAATTCGAATTTGACAGCGCACAAGCGTATACACAGCACGGAGAAGCCATTTAAATGTGATGAATGTGGCATGGCCTTTCGCCAGAAACAGGGTTTACGCGGGCACATGCCCAAACACAGTAAAGAGAAACCGTTTATATGTGACGATTGTGGCAAGGCTTTTATTAAGAAAATTTATTTGGTAACGCACAAACGTGTACACGTTGTAGTGAAGCCCTTTAAATGTGACGAATGTGGCAAGGCATTCAAGCAGAACGCAGGATTGGTCATTCACATGTTTACACATAGAAGAGGTAAACCATTTAAATGTGAAGACTGCGACAAGACCTTTAAAAAGATTTCGCATTTAAAAGATCACAAGCGCGTACACAGTCTAGAGAAGCCTTTTAAATGTGACGAGTGTGGTAACTCATTTCGACAGAACCAAGGTTTAGTTGCCCATGTGAAAACTGTACACAATGGAGACACGCCGTTTGGATGTACAAAATGCACCAAGGCATTTAGCTTCCAATCGATTTTGAACAGGCACATGCGTGTTCACAGCGAAGAAATGACTATTAAGTGTAAAGAATGTGGTGAGAACTTTAGACGTAAAAGGAACTTGAATAGCCACATGAAAAGAGTGCATAGTTAAGCAAACTCATTGGAATGCGAACATATCAAGGCCTGTATTGAGATGAAGCCATTACCATTGTAGCAATGCTACGTAATGGTGAAAATTAGGGTTATATGTACAGTACCATAGATTATTATTATTTTTTAAGTAAAGTAACGCCCATTAACAGTTTATGGGCGTAATGCTACAACATACACATTCGTAATGCTACAACATACCCCCTTCCCATCCAGCATCATGGTATTTGTGAACACACGCTTTGGTCCGAAATCATCTTGTATAGTCGTGGAGTGACCTACTTGGACTTTGCCAACACCTGATCAATGTCTGCACTGTGCCGTGAAAACAACCTTCACAGGGACGACGCTAAGGGAGGGGGGGGGGGGACGCGTCCCACCACATTTTTGCCGCCCTCCTGGCACCCCCCCCCCACTCATCAGATCAAAATCAAACATATAAACGAAGAAAATTCTGGTAATTTATTAAGAAAACTACGTTATTTTCTGTTAAAGCGACAAGAAGGACTTGAGGTTACATCAATAGAGCCCAGTTGTTATTGTGATTGAGAGATCACCTTTTTTACAGCTTGATTTTAAAAAAGTTCCCAAAAAAATAGGGTATGAAGCAGTTAAGAACGTGTGTGAAAGAATTACAAGTGTGTTATTATTGAATTTTTTTTTGGGGGGGGGGGGGGGGGGGAAAACCACAAAATTTTTTTTTTTGGGGCCCCCCCCCCCCCCCCCCGGCTAAAATTGCTGCCCCACTGCCGCCTCCACAAAAAAGTGATTCTAGCGTCGTCCCTGAACCTTCACCAATGTCAGCCGCCAAATGGCGAGGGAAATTCAGCAGTTGGCGACTTGAATTATAGCTTTACTGGCCATACAGCGACTTATTAACAAACCCTGATGCTGAAATTGTCATATCACATAAACCATACTAGCTAGAAACAAGGGGTCTGCATTGTTGCGTGCAGAATTTCAATGGCTGTCCAACTAAGCAAGCAGTATTGTTACTAACCTCTCTACCTGATTGGAGAGTTAGATTATTGAAAACAATGTTTAAATATTAAAGGCCGATTGCCACCGAATTAGCATTGCAACATCTAGGCCTATCGAGTCCTCTCTCGCAGAAAGGAAAGGACAAAGCAAAACTTTTAAATGCAACAAACAAGCCATGTGACTCCTTAATTATTGAGTTAAAATTTGGTACGCCCACATGCACCTGGAAAAATAATAAAGAAAATCCCCTGGTGCCATCTAGTGCCCCTAATATCATTAAGCTTTACAGCTTGTTTCCAGGTGCATGACAGCGTACCAAACTTTTACTCAATAATTAAAAGAGTCCCGTGGCTTGTTTGTTGTGTTTAAAAGTTTTGCTTTGTGCATTCCTTTGCTTCCTGCAAGAGAGAACTTGATAGGCCTAGATGCTGCAATGTTAATTTGGTGGCAACCGGCCTTTAAGTAGCAACTTACCTGCTAAAACTATTTCTTCATAGCGAGTGAATTTTAATACCTACTGGCCAAATGGTGAGCACAATAAAATTCACATTTGTGAAGGTTGCTTGAAAGGACTCATCCAACTGGACACTCTTTTCAAGGTACACTGCTAACATTTGGAAACTTATAAGAAAAGGACTAACGCCATGCCAGAAAAGAAACAACCAAAAACAATGATTGGTTTAG
>JAHWFP010126507.1:0-26778 GCA_023313725.1 Lithobius niger
CGATTAGTGTGCCGAGGGAAGGTCTACCAATTTGTGGTCCTTCCCTTCGGATTGTGCTCAGCCCCTCACGTTTTTACAGTACTGATGAAGCCAGTGCTCGCGGTACTTCATCGGGCATTGATCTACGCTCATGCATACCTGGACGACTGGTGCCTGAGGAACCAAGACGCAGCCGCGTTGTCCCGGGACACGGCAAGGTGTGTGCGACTTATGACGATGTTAGGCCTGGGTGTGAATGTGAAGAAATCCTGTTTGGTCCCGGAACAGTGCTTCGAGTTCCTGGGAGCTTGGTTCGACACGAGGGATTTCTCCATACGACCGTCCGAGGACAGGGTACACCAGGTGGCGGAAGCAGCGGAGAAACTCCTGCAGCTACGGCAGATTTCCGCGCGGGAGTTGTCCAGGACGATTGGCAGAATGGACTCGTGCGCGTCTCTAGTCCCAAGAGGTTCGTGGAGAGTGCGCCCACTGCACTGGCTGCGAAAATTGGAATGGGTACCGAGGGTCTCATGGGAGGACCTCATTTCCCTGGACAGAGCTCCTGTAGAGGCGATAACGTGGTGGACGGAGGCCCGCAATCTGCAGGAAGGGGTGCCGATCCACACGCCAGCGTCGGACTGGCTGCTGATCACGGACGCATCCTCCTCGGGGTGGGGTGCGACCGTGGGGGAAGAACAGGTGGCGGGCCTGTGGTTACCAGAGGAGTACAACCTTCACATCAATGTGCTGGAGCTACGTGCCGTGTGGAACAGTCTACTAGTGTGGGCACACAGACTCCGGGACTCTTCTGTGACAGTCCTGTCGGACAACACTGCGGCGGTGTCCTACCTACGGAGGGGAGGTGGGACGAAGTCGGGATCACTGTTTGTGGAGGTGCACAGGATCTTCACGCTCTGCGAGGAGTTCAACATCATGTTGGCCCCGCGACATATCGCGGGCAGCATGAACGTGTTGGCGGACGAGCTCTCCAGGGTAGGCAGGGTACCCACGACGGAATGGCGCCTCCACCCGGAGGTATGCCATCAGATATTCCAAGAGTGGGGAACACCGACGGTGGATTTCTTCGCGACGAGGGCAAATACACAGCTACCACTCTTTGCCTCCCCGTATCCGGACAGTCGGGCGATGGCGACGGATGGACTGAGTTTGGAGTGGAACAACGTGTTCGGGTATCTGTTTCCACCCTTCAGGCTGATCCAGAAAGTGTTGACCAAAGCGAAAGAGTCGACGGGGTCCTTCATTCTAATAGCCCCGTGGTGGGAGGCATCCCCGTGGTTCGTGGAACTGTGGAAAATGAAGAAGAGAGACCCGATCGAGCTACCTCGACGAGCAGACATCCTCTCGCAGCACGCAGGGACGACGCTCCACCACAATCCGACAATCCTACACCTTCACGCGTGGAGATTGTGAAGAGTATGCTGACGTCGAGTGGGTTCTCACAAAGCACGGCGGAAGTTATGGTGGAGAACATTCGTCAATCATCTCAAACAATTTACGAGGGTAAATGGCGGGGATGGGTTGACTGGTGTAAATCCCATCAAGTGAGAAGTTTGGATCCGTCGCCTCAACAAGTATGTGAATTCCTGAACTCCTTGTTTGCTCAGGGACTGGCCCCTAGCACCATCAAGGGGTATAGGGCAGCCATTAACTCGGTTCTGGCGCTGGCAGGGAAGAGCGACGTGACGGAAAGTGCAAGCGTGGCCAGGATCATCCAATCCTTCAGTGTGCTCCGGCCAAGGACTAGAAAGCTCTACCCGAGTTGGGACCTCACGGAGGTACTCCACAACCTCGCTGGGGCACCCTACGAACCCCTGAACGAAGCGTCTTGGGAACATCTCTCCAGGAAAGCAGTGTTCCTGCTGGCACTGGCGTCGGCGGCTAGGCAGGGAGAGCTGGCCGCGTTGGCCAGGGACCGAGATTTTTTGCGTGCGTCACCAAATTGGACTCGAATCACGCTCCTTACACACACAGAATTCCGAGCAAAGAATTCAACACCTGAGGAAGCACCGACGCCGTTGGTTGTAAACGCGTTGGCGCCTCTACTGGAGACGGGATGCCCGGATCGCCTTCATTGCCCGGTCAGGGCGTTGAAGTTCTACCTGGCTAGGACTAAGCCAGTGGTGGAGGAGAAAGGACTTCGGAACACCAGGGGATGGACCCCACTATTCGTGAAGTTGTCAGGCGGAGGTGAGGAACTCACAAGGGAACCGGCGACGTCATCCACAGTTGCTAGGTGGATTTGCAGAGTGATCGAAGAGAGCCAACAACAGGATGGGAGGCCGGCTACAAGCAGGACCAATGCCCACGAAGTCAGAGCGATGGCGACATCATGGGCCTTCGCAGCAGGGACACCGTTGGGCGAAATCCTGGACGCTGCCAGATGGAAGGGACGAAACACTTTCGTGGCCCATTACTTAAGGGGAGTAGTGATGTCGACGGCAACCCGCAGAGACATCATGTTCATGGCAGCTGGTAAGCTGGTAAAGAGGAAGTGAGGTAAGGGGTTTAGACTAGTAATAGACATAGAAAGTGCTCGAGGGTAGACCTGCTAGACAGATTGATTTTGTAGGGCTACTAGGGACTTGCAATGGCGCGGGTTCGACGCCTTCGTTCAAGTAGGACAAAGTCAGCATATATAAAATACAGGTAAGTATTTTAGGCTAGTAGTAAAAACGAGGTTTTAACCTCTAAAAATAGTTTTTACTTAGCCTAAAATACTTACCTGTGGGAACCCACCCTCCTCCCGTGTCGAACCGTTTACGGGGAGACAAACTGTGTGGAGTAGCGGGAATGGGGACGCCACCTAGCGGTGGACATGGGCCCCAGGGAGCGCCGTTGCAAGGACCCAGAGTGCATTAAATTCATGTTTGGGACGGGTAGCATTTCCAATATTGTAAAGCATATATAAAATACAGGTAAGTATTTTAGGCTAAGTAAAAACTATTTTTAGAGGTTAAAACCTCGTGTTTGTTTTGAAAATAAGTTTTAAGCTACAAAACGTAAAGGCAACCCGTGGCAAAATGAAGCCAAAAAAAAAAAGAGACAATACGCGTATGCTTTAGGCTTAATAAAAGTCAAATTCCAATGAAAAATAACTTTATAGCGCAAAAAGTTTTTTTTTTCTTTTAGGCTACCTCAAAATGCATAAAAATTGCAAAAAAAAAAAAAAAGCGTCATCCCTCATCGATTTTTCAACTGTGTGTGCCCGAGAACCATTTTTTTTAACTTTGCATGGCCCAAGTAAAAATTAATTTTATTTTTAAAGTTCCGTTTTTTTTTTTCGATTTTGATTTTATGCGCAATCCCCTTTATTCCATTAATGTCCTCCGATAGTACCGTGATCAGCAGGCACATTTCTTAAGCATTACGTTTCTTTATATTGGCTCTGCCATGAGATAATGGTCAATTATGATTATTTTGGTTGTAATGTACACCAGTTGGTATTCTAAAATCAGAAAATGAAAACTTTTTGAATGCGAATTGGCTTTTCCTTTTTAAAAAAAGGCTGCTTTTTGCTCATTCTACGCTTGGTAAGCGTTGTTTAAAATTAGTTGTGAAACTGTAGTACTTGTCAGTAATACTTCTAATTGTTCTTGTTTTAGCCTACTATGGTTCAGTGGATTGAACTACTAACCAAACAGTTCAATGCTAGTCAAAGTGCGTGCGAGGTGAGTATGCTATGAAACCAACGCTTTCGTTGTCTTTGCCATAGATTGAAAAAAAGTTGTATTTTAACAGTTCTACTGTACTAATTACTGGCTTAAGAGATAAATTGTGAGCATTAAAAAAAAAAGTGATGCTGCTTATCATTCCAAGGTGTTTAATAGAGAGGTGTGCGCTTTTTTTTTAGCACCTTGACAGTAGCTTTTAAAGATCATGAAAGGCAATAGTTTGAACAGTCTTTTTCTCAGTTCCAGCATCACGATTCATCCATTGTGCTTGTATACTGATTTTTCCATTCTTGAGGGGCACACTTCTTTCTGGGCAATGTTGAGTGGCGATGAACTCCAATTCTCGGAGATGTGTTTCACTGCTGCAGCAGGAATTCGGTGTTAGTTCAGACAACTTGATGTTTTGTCTTTTTGCAGTGCGAGGCCACTATGCTCTGATGGTCTCCATCTATGGTGGCTTGTGCATGTTCTTTTGCTCGCTGGCGAATTAGCCTTTTTGTCTCACCCACTTAGACTTGTGGGTAATTCTTGCAGTAGTCCAATAGACTACTTCGGTATGGGGCAAGGTGGCCTGAGTTTTAGCACGGTTATCTCGTGTGCTCGAGGTCTCGGGTTCGAGTCCGACCTCAGCCACCCCTGGCATTTTCGGGAAAGGAAGGGACTTGTGATGTCTCGTGCTCATGTCGATTGTGGCATCTGAAAAAACCTAGGAATTTCCGATGGGATTTACCTAGCAAAATTGTCCCTCCCTCTCCTTCTGACGCCATGGCTTCGGCTGGGAGCTAAAGACTACTCTAGTGGTGGGGGTAATTTTTTCAACCGTTTCGGCTGCAAATTTGCTTCCCCTTTTTCCTCTCTGCTTTTGCTATCATCGGGGTCGTCTTCTGCTCGTTCTAGTGCTCTGGGTGCCCTCTTTACCTCCTCTACTTCTCTCGTTTGGTAACGGCGCTGTTTCTCGTCATGGGCCTTACGTGGATGGTTGTATTTTGGGGCTCATCTTAGAATGCGTGATTTGGCCCCTTCGCGCGTCTCTCTCTTGCCCCCCCCCCCCCCCCCCAGCATCTTCCTGATGTTCAATGGGTTACGGAAGTAACACCGGATCCCCACCAAAGAACATCAGGAAGATACTTGGGAGAAAATTTCTGGTTGTGCAAATCACGCCCCCGTATGGAATGTTGAAAGATACACCCCAAATGCATGCCCTCCCAACTAAGGCCCACATGGAGAAGAGCACTGGTACCATAGGGAAGTAGAGTAGGCAAAGAGGCTACCCAGAGCAGTAGAACTAGTAGTAGAATACCCCGATGACGACAGCGGGAGCTAAAGGTGCAGGCAAAATGTTTGAAAAAGTGGACTCCCTGCAACGATTGCCTGCAAAGATACATAGGTGAGATGAAGACGCAGATTTGTTAGCAAGCAAAAGAACACGCACAAGCTACCATAGGTGGAGATCATCAGAGCACCGTACTCTTGCGCTGCAAAAAGACAAAACATCAGGCTGACTGGACGAACACCGAAGTCTTACTCAAGTCCAACTCAAACAGGCTAGCATATCTCCGAGCATTGGAGGTCATAGGGATTCGGCATTACCAAGAAAGAAGCGTGCCCTCATGAATGTGGAAAAATCGGCAGACCAACACAATGGACAAATCGTGACGCCGGAACTGGTGAAAATAGATGCTAGCTACGACAAGACAGGGCCTCACGGCATGCATCAACATCCAGGAGAATCTGAGCCTGTGAGCTTAGGAGTGAATTGGAGGCGAAGGCTGACTGAAAAGTGGTGGGAGATTCGAAAGTTGTGGAAGTGTAAGGTGCGGTGCTGACAGGAGGTAGACTTTTTATGCAAGTAATTTAACTTGGGGCCTGAAGAAGATTATTTGTAGAAATAGTTAAAAATTCGCAGGAAGAGTAGCAGGTTCTGTAACGGGAAGATTTTACTAAGTGGCATAGCAAAAAAATGCAGTTGCTGCGCATCACGTCTATTAAAAAAAACAAGAAATTGCATGAAAACGTACTTGGATGATGTTGAAATCAAACACTCAGTCTGAATCCCACCTTCGGGCCCTGAAGAGCATCTCCATTCAGTGGGACACCTCTCATATCACCCAGGAGGCCGCCCTTGGATATTGGAGACGTCAAAAAAATTATTACATCCGAGTTGCCCCAAAAAATGATCGACATGTGGAAAGCTCTACTTCTCCATCCTCTCAGCTGTCGCACACAGATGAAGGCACCATTGGCTGTATCGCAATGAGCAACTCGTACAGGAAGTGCAAGCGGCAAATTCGGACAATCTAACACCCGTTTGTCCAAGCCAAAAAGCATCCACGCCTCAAATAACCTGACGAAGTTGGGGATCCTACCAGAAGATAAAAACCCCCACCGAAAATTTGCAGTCTTAGTTTAAAGACAATTAAGAATCTGTTTGGTAAATACTAAAATTATACCATTAGACTATTTTGTTAGATAAGGGCAGCCGTAATAAAGTGAAGTTTTGTTTAAATATCAAGTGAAAATGGAATTTTCAATATAAAATTACCGTATTTACCGTGTTACAAGTGCCTACCAGTTAGAAGAAATGAAAATAAACAGGCTTCGGGTTATACTAGAGTTTTTTCACGCAAAAAAGGTCATTTCTCAATAAGCCTGAAACATTCACCTACCGATCTCGCACAGCAGTGATACAAATCATGTGACAATAGAGTTAAAAATTGTTATTGTCCCACTTTTCTCCATGCATCTCTTGTAATAATTAATGAAAACTTGTAGCTTGTTTCAAGATTTCAGTAGTTTGAATTGTTAATATCGAAATTGAAGGCAATTTTTAATTAATAGCAGTCAATTTTGTTCCGAGTTTGAGTGTCGCATCTTTCTTCCTACATGATCACGTCGTTAATCACTTATTCAGCTTTGGTTCAGTTTCCTGTTCCTGCATGGAGAAGTTGTAACGTGTGTTCAATGTAGAAGCCAAACTTGAAGTAGTTAAACCTTATTTAATGCAGAATAATCATGACAAGATTTGGGTTACATTATTACGTTCTTTCTCAACACAAGAATCAACGGAAATAGAACACCGGGCTCTGAAGCCCTTGTCTTTTATATGCTCCGGTCGGATCCAGAACTCCACCGGTCAACCAATCAGCTCAGGAGTTCGTTAACCAATCCAGTTCATGGTTACAAAGTGTTCACCAATCGTGGCCAACAATACTTGGCCACATTCTCCTGCATGTCCGCTCATGGTTTTGGCGCAAAACCTAAAAGTCTTTGCCGTTGCACAAGTGATTTTGGCGCCAACAAAAGTCAACCACAACACAACAGCATACAGGTAGATACGAGGGTGAGCCAATGTGCGTTACAAAGTGTGCTTGGGGTGCTTAACCGATAAGCTGCTTTAGTGTGCGGTAGAAATGGCGTTCTCCACAGACAAACAGCGTGCACTGCTGGTTTTTTACGGTAGCAATCGTTAAACCTACTAAAAAGTATGCAGTGTAAAGGTAGTACACAGTAGTAAAAGTAAAATAGCTTTTATTTACTTCCACATAGAGTAAATGATGGATTACAAGATAATAAATGTGTTGGTACGCCAACATTGAACGTTTTTTACCTCCAGATATAAGTGCCCTACGCTTCTAACCGGGTAAATACGATACGTTTTACTTTGCTGAAGATATTTACCTTTACACAAAACATATCTCTCCCCTTTCGTCCCCGCTTGCAATCGAACCATACAGCTTATGTGCAAAAGTGACAAATGTCTGCCCTCCGCAATGATTGCTCACTCGATAGTTCCTTAGGGCAGGGCTGAGTGGTAGCACGAAACTTGTGGTGTTTTACATGTAAAAGAGCATATTTTAACGAGCTAGAGGAAATAATGTAAAGGATTTCAGGATAAGTAAAAAGCTAATCTATATATATATATTTCGCTTAGGCCAGGAAAAAAAAAATTGTGCGGTTCTCGGGCGCGGGCGGGTCCCCAAAAATCATGCGGGTCAATCGCTTTTTATTTCATTCGTCTTACGTGGTTACCCGTGGAGTGAGGCACTACCGAAATATTTATTCTTGCGAAAATTGTTGGACACAATTATTTCAAACTTATTACACGCACGCAAGATATATTCATTCAAGTGCACAGAAAAAATCGGACAAATGACTTTAATAGTTTCGGAGAACCGTTGTTTTTTTTTTAATTACGGGCGGTAATGAAAATCGATTTCCGTTTCAGTTTCGCATCATGGCTGCTGATTTAATTTTCTAATGCTGTAAAACACATGTTTCTTGTGATTTGCAATGACGAACTAAAACACAAGTGCTCGTCAAGCGCTCGCGTGAAATCCGAAGCGATCGGCGGCGTCCATGTTGATATCGTGCATCAGCCAATGAGAGCACGCAAAATCGGTCACGTGGTGCGAACCAGCCAATAATGGAACGCGATTTTCAAATGCTTTGGAAAGTTAGCTCGAAACTGCCAGAAAACGGCCTAATACAATTCGCCTGATTGGCCACTGCCAAATGGCCATCGAGAAAATATGTTGACAGGCCTAGATTGAGTGGAATTCCAGCTTTCCAACTAATACAAGATGGCAGCACCCAGTGAAATGATTCGACCGCTACCGCTGATCAAAAATGACCAATTTTCTGCTTTTTAACTTAGGAAAAAGTTTTTAGTGAGTCTACACTCAACTAAAGTGCTTTTAATAAAATTGTAGACATTGGTAACTAGGTTTTTTTTTTTTAATACATAAATCAATGCACAACATGTCAGTAATTTCAGCGTTTCGCATTTCGATATTTTGGTGGAAAATTGCGTTTTTCGACCCATAGTTTACCTTCAAACTTCTACGTATATATACGTCGTTACTGTGTTTGGGATGATTTTTTTGGGCGTGTATAACTTATACGTTCATACTGCTTAAAAGATTAAAGAAAAATGTTGAGCATTTTCATATCATTTTGAAAATAAATAATAAAATAAAAAGCCGGGTGGCCTGGTCCTTTTTCGACCTTCGAAATGCCCGAGAACCAAACTTATTTTTTTTCCCGGCCTTAGGAGCAGACTTAAAATGTGAGCAAACTTGATGAAGCATTATTAGGGAGGATTAAATAAACGAAGCTTCAGCAAGAGGGCGAGCGGGCTCATTCTTGCCAAGGCAGCAAAGTAAAAGGGCGAGTGGCAACAAGAACGGATATGCGCTACTAACAATTAGAAACAAACACTATTACTTCAATAATGCTGACTATTACAGCCGAGTTGAATCAGCGGGGACAACTAGTTTTATTTAAACTGCCAATTTCTAATGTTTTAATGGTATTTAAGAGACAAATTAGTATGTTTGGTATTGACCTCTTAAATACTATGACATGTAACAATAACTTTTTTCCAGTGGTTTTTGGATCACATGGCTGAAAATGACTGGTGGCCTGTTCAGATTCTGATAAAATGTCCAAATCAAGTTGTACGGCAGATGTTCCAGCGTCTATGCATCCATGTTATCAATAAATTAAAGCCAGTACAGTTACCTTATTACGTCCAGCCGTATGCAGACAGGTAAGATTTTTATATTTGTGTGTTGCGATTACTTGAGCAAAGTGACCCTTTTGTTGTACATAAAGATAGGCAATGTTGTCTCAATAGGAAAACCGTGCAGTAGTGTTATTTGATTAAGCAAAAAAGTAATTGATGCTTTATCACTTTACATGCTGAACATTCTTAACTATTACCACATAATTGAGCATTTTTTGTCCCAAATCTGCATCTAGTTGACTAGGAGGAGCCATATGAGATACGGGTCCCGCGTGGAAAGTGTTAGATATTCTCAGAAATATGTTGGCATATTATATACACGTTTTAACTTCTGTTGTAAATATTAAAGTAGGTGCAGGGTAACTAATTACCACTTACGGTGGATAATCAACAAACAATGCAAAGTATAATGTCACTATGTTTATATGGCGAAAATTTGAACATCCTTAATCGTTAGGACAGAATTTCTACGCAATAGTATTTACAGGGTTTGCACAAGGTGCTTTGTAGGGATTGACCGAAGCCGAATAGAATCTAAAGCCGGATCTTTAGGATTCAGCAAAATTGTTAAGCAAAATTCAATAACTTCGCACATTTTTGGGTGATTTCGACATTCCAATACACTATTCGAAGCTTTTTTTCACCAGCTTTCCTATGGAGCCAATTTCAAATGGCTGGTATAAACTGTTCAGAAGTTGTAAGGAAAAAAACCAATAAACAAGTCGGGAAAATATGTACTCAAAATCTTTAAACTTTACTGAAAATTTTCTTTTTTGCTCAGCTAGCGAGAACATTATTTAGTCTGTAATAAAACAAAGGTTTTATTTTGGATTCGGTTAGGATCCGGATCCAATTTGCGAAATCTTGCCGATGATCCGGATTTGGTAAAAGTAGATCCGGTTGATCCCTAGTGCTTTGGAAGTGCTTGAATTTGTTGGCTAGGTCCTTGAAAGTTCTTGAATTCTTTTTTTTTGTGATTTAAAATAATGCCCTTGCTTTGAGCAAGACAACTTAAAATTTGTTTTAAAATACCTTCGGGGCCATAGCCAGGATTTAACCTTACCCACAGCACAGCCAGGATGCCAAAAGAATTCACTTTATTTTCTCGTAGAAAAGAATCTAAAAATAAATCGACTAGAGTTCACTAATATGCAGTTGCCAGCCATTCCCACTTTACTGGCCATTTCCCAGAAAGGTTATCGATCTCGTGTTTTTACTGGAGATATTAAATGTTGTAAGGGGTAAGATACCAGGGATGTGTGATACCAGGTTTTTCAATTCGATACTGATACCGATACTTTATTCATCTGAGTATCGGTATCGCGATACTTTCTCGATACCGATACTTTTTTCGATACTGATACCTTTTTAAAGAAAGCAGTAGGAAGTCAAATGACTTCATCTGTAGCGTCCTTTATTCCTTCGTTACAATTATTACAAAAATATTTAAGATGACAGCAACGTTAAGCTGAACTTCTTTGTTACGTTAAAAAATTAACCTTAAAAGTTTGCATAAAGGCCTATTAGTATTAATGAAAAAAATTCTTAATCGTAATTAGTGTAGTACAGACAACTGTTCAGCATAGAAATTTAAAAATAAACTCGGACTAGGCTACATGGAATTTATTTACAATTTTATGTATTTGATATTACAAATAAAGCAATACAGAACAAATTATATATATTATATGTAATTAAGAAAAAAAAGAATCAAATGGTTTTTTTTTTTTTTTACTTGTGTGCTTGTTTAATTTGATGGGCTTTCTGGTTTTCTTCACTAAGTGCATTTTTTTAAGTATAAATTTTATAAAATCATATTAAGTTTATGTATGAAAATATATTTGAATTTAATATTTGTAATTTAATAACACAAACATATCCAGTTTAATAAACAAAAAAATCGATCCAAGTTTAAAACAAGATCGTTACATAGGATTGTCGCTGCCAGGATGTGTACCTAATGCTTAGTAATGCTTAAATGCCTGTAGATTTTTGTTTTCCGGAATTAAAAAAAAAATGTTTGGATACAAATATAAATAAAATATTTAAATTTATAACTTATTAACACAAAATATTCAGTTGAATTAAATAAAATTTAAGTTTAAAACAAATTAGTTACTTTTATTTTTACGGAAAATACCCATCATGCATTGCACTCTTCAATTTCAAGATGGCTGGCTGCTTATGTTTCAAGTTGCAGTAAAACGAGGTTCTTCCAAAACGACCCACACGTGTACGAACCGTACACACACTTTTGAAGACAGTTCGGTACCTTCAATGCACAGAAACCTCAACAGAACGTTCAAAAAGTGTCTGGCGAGGGAGACGATGTCATCTTTCAAAGCGACTGATGGCTCCATCCAGGGTCAGTCGATAATCCATCCAGAATCAGTCGATAAACCGTGCCTCGTGCATTTACGCATGCTCACAATTCCGTAAAAATCAACCACCTTTGCGAGCTGCTAGATGGTTCGATTCCACAATCCTTCAGCAAAGCTCTCAGTCGTGTTCGAGATGATGTCACTTCCGTTGAACGGAGATGTTTTGAACGAAAGGTGAAAAAAGTAAGTTTAAATAATAGGAACATCTGCTGCGTAATAAATGTGTACAAGCAAGTATTAAAAGTAGTTCGTTGGACTCTTAACTCTGGTTTTACCTTTGGACTGCTGTATTACAGCTCTATGGAGTGTTCTGTGTTTTGGCAGTACCAAACTGTGTACAGCAGCGAACGGTTTGTTTTGCACATGTGCGGCGTTTTGGAAGAATCTGTTAGATGGTGAACAACAAAGACCAGCAACGTTGTAATAATAAAGTCTTAGCTTCCATAAACAGTCAGCAGTCAACTGTAAGGTATTCTTTTCCAGTAATCACCGTTCTTCTTGGGATTTTATGATTTATTTGGTGTGGATTGCACTCGGAGAGAGTCAATAGGTAGGTGGCCCATTAAAAACGTGTGAAACTGCTACTGCTGCTACTAATCGTTAGGCCTATCGGTGACAAATCTACAACGTTGTACAACGATCTAAACTTGAAATTAATTTTCTGTGCCAAAACCTCTTCGGTATTCTCTTAATACTGCAATGTTTTTTAAACCAACGATACTTTTTCGATATCGTCGATACTACCGAAAATCAATACCAAGTTTTGAATTTTTGATACCACTACCGATACCAAGACAGTATCGGTTAAAGTATCGAAATTCGATACTGTTAACGCAGCAGACACCATTCATAAGATAGCTGGGATGCCTATCTTTAACCTGAGTCGGCACAACAATCTTATAAGGTGCTGCTACCTAACTTTGCAAAAATGCTGCCACCGCTACATGTATTAAGAAGGAAACAGTTTAAAGGCAGAACCAAAGACTATCGTAAAGGTGCTAGGTTAGAGATCAGATAAGATTAGATCACTTTGGAAGCAGTAACCCTAATGGATTTCTGCCCCAATTCAATTTTGTTTATCCAGGGCCTCGACCCTGAGTCATGCGCCCGTAAGCAAAGCTGTAACTACTCAGGGAATGGGCGAGAGGTTTCAAGTTCAAGAACTCAATTCCAATTCATTCCTTACTGTACGGCTAGGGGTCCATACACAGAGTACCACATATTAGGCATCAGCCAGAATTTATCCTTCTAACTGACCCTGTAGGCTCCAGAGGTTCTGACTGTTCAGTCCGAACCCCAAACACCAATTAGCTCGAGCTCTCGATTCTGTCCCGTTTTATACCCACTCGAGCCGGGGCAGAACAATAGGCTCTTGCCTGAGGCAACAGGCAAACAGGCTCAATCCGGTTCCGACTGGATTCGCAGCGGACCCGTGCTGACACCTGGTGGCTGGCAGCAGTCCAATTCCTGAGTCTGCAGTAATTGGAAGGCTGGCAGACCACCATGATTGAGGCAAGCCGAACTACGAAGTGTAAGCTCCGTGAGTTGCGCGCTGCCGTTCATGTAAGCCGGTTACAAAGCATAGTACGAGGCCTCTTTTACTACAAGCCTAAACTTAGCACCCAGCCTATACACATGTATCCTTGGTGTCAGCAATCCCAACCTCTGTCACAGAAGCACCATAGAACCGCAATACTTACTTGAAGTAATCATTACTGAAACAAACGCACAACAATTAGTTCGTAAGGCATTAATAACCAATTATCAATAAAAACCCCCAAGATGTAAATGATAAATAACTTTTGCGTTACTACAATATCCATCATGGTAGAATTTTACCCGCAGCACGTGCTGTGTGCAGCGGTGGTCTGGTTACGGCCCTGAATACCTTGTGTAAAATGTTGCTGAGCTTGTCTTAGACGGGATGGAAAGCCAAATTTGCTCGGTAAGTGATAAATAAATTCAGCTGGTGCAAATCGAAAGGCAACAGAGATAGGTTATTTCTGTATTTATCTATCTTTATAAATTTGTTCTTCCATGTGTTTTCATTAGATGTTTACTTACGTAATTTAGCTGTTTCGTACCCACTATAACATATTTACTTTTTTGCTGCACGTACCTACTTTACCAGTGATCTTTCATTAATTGTAATGAAAGTTTTGTTGATTTTCTTGTTTGTTTAGTGACGATTCTTCCGACGTTGACATTTCACAGGTCGGTCGCTTTTCGTGTGTGACAAGATTCATTCGCAAACTACTAACATTGGTAAGGCAATTTTCTATGTATTTACCTGTCTGGAAGAGCTTTGAAAGTTGCCTGAAGTTTTGCTTACATCTCCTAGCTCCAAGTCAAGGTTCTAACATATATTTGGTAATAAAACTGCCTGAAAACAAGTTAATCTGTCGTAAGATAATTTAAACTTTCTTCTAAAAATTAAAGAATTGCATGTTATGCCTGTTACTCTGTTAAGTAGAATTTCATTATCAATTATGTATTTAAAGGAAGATTTGAAACGATTGTTGGTGCATTAAATCGATAACCATATTTCTTCTGCCAGTTTATAAATACGTTTTAAAATGAAACTGCTACTTGATGCAGCTGATACCGCATACGGGAACTCTCAACACACTTCTGACATATACGTAAAATCTTTGTGGTGTATGAGAGAATTTATGGCTATTAGTAGCAATTTGTACTTTGTGCAGTAAATTTATAGTGCTTTCATTGTCAAAGAGAAAAAAGGGTGGGGGGGGGGGGGTACATTTCTCATTATGATAATACATGTGTAAAAATATTTTGTAATATTAAACTAATTGTACAAGAAATCTTCAGTTTTACGCAATTTGTTCAAAGTAGACATTTTCTAGGCCATGCAAAGTAAAAAAAAAAAATGGTTCTCAGGCCTTCCCGCATCGATTTTTTTGCAAGAAATAAAAATAATTGACGCGGCATTTATTAATGATTTTTCCAAAGTCAACATTAGTCTGATCACTACTGTTGTATCAATGCTACGTAATCTGCCGCATCATCTAAAAAAAACTCTCGTCAACATTTTTTGGGGGTTTCTGAAATCCGATCTATGCTTGCTGTGAATAAAAATTTCCGAAAAATGGCTTTTTAAATGCTGTGCTGAAGCAATCTGACCATTTTTTTAAAACTCAGTATGAAAATGGCAGTATATAAAATGTGTTCAAAAATGTTTTTAAAAACTTACATCTCTCGTCAGTTTTCAACTGTCTGTGCCCGAGAACCATTCTTTTAACTTTGCATGGCCTAATATTAACCAATTGTACAAGAAATCTTCAGTGTTACGTAATTTGTTCAAAGTTATTCATCTTACTGTGAAACACTAAACGATTGAAAAATGTCACACGAGACTCACAAAAACGCACACTTTCACAACGAAGATAGTCTGCTAACTGCAAATTTTCAACTACTAACTGTAGTCGTCATCAGGCACCGTAAAGGTAAGTTTGAACTCTGTTTACATTTCGTTTTTTCAGTCCAATACACTGTTCGAATTCGAAACTGCCGCTGTCTGCTCCATTCAGTCAATTGGTTCACCCTTGCCCACTGTATCACTCGGGTCGTTCTATACACGCAATCTTCCATTCAACTTCGAGCTTCCCTCGCAAGTCTTTCCCAATCAGGTGTGTAACATTAGAAAACGATGGGTCTTGCGCATTCATAAGCGGGATCTGCCTGTTTTCGTGCATCTTAATCGCAATGGATTCAAGGCATCTTAAATGGTTGTCCCATTTCGAGTTAGATTTAATCAGTGTCACCGATTTACCCCACTCAACATCATGCTGCCTTTCCGTGCAATGGACTGCAATGCCGTTATCGACAGCATTATTTCTAACATTCCCCATATGTTGGCTGAGCCTCGTTCGTATTCCTTTTCTAGTCTCGCCAATGTAGGGATGAAATGAGCATTCTTAATTTGGACCTGAAGTTCATTCCAGTGGAGGGAGGGGACAACCTTTCAGTCAGGACTAATTTGGTAGCTGATGTGGAGAGACTACTGGTAGGGTATACCTGGGTGCCTGAGTTGAGGTTGAAGTTGCAGCAGATGGTTGTGAAGCCCCCGCCAAGTGGAAGTATGTAAATGGAAGCAGCAGATTGAGCAAAACTAGTGACCTGCTTGTTGAACTCAAAGACCTAAAACTAGGTGAGGAAGAAACTATGGGTTCCTTCGGCATTGTCAAACTATTCCCAAGCCTTGGACACCGAATGATTTTGGAAATGCTGGCGTTATCGAGGAGGAGGTGGAAAGTAGCAAGGGAGGAGTATGAGAAAGACAGAGCATTGTTGAAAGTCCTATTGGCATCGATGTATGTGGAATTTGAGGGACGAGTCTAATGGCAAGTTGGAGGAGCCCCAATGGGCTACTCTAGCTCGCTAATAATCGCCGAGATGGTTCTCCAACATCTGGATGAAATGGTGCTGTAGTCGGGGCTTAGCGTGACAATTTGGAAGAGATTCGTGGACGACACCTATGCTGTGCTGAAAAAGAATAAGCTTAATGAGGTACTAACGAAGGTTAACAACTGGAGGCCGGGGATTGAAGTCACCATGGAGGAAGAAAAGGATGGCGCCTTGCCTTCTCTTGATGTTAAGGTGTGCAGACTGGAGGGAGGCCGAGTGTCATATGAACCATACAAGAAACCAATGGCTATCATGAGAGGCATCCCCTACCGTTCGGGCCACCCAAAAGTACAACTGAAGGCCGTTGCCCTCAATGAGTTTGTTCGGCTGGCCACAAACTCGAGCTGGGAGCATCTTGCCAACCCACATCTTGAGGAGGCCAAAGGTAAATTCTTGAGCTTAGGGTACCCGGGTGGAATGATTAATGGACTTATGAAGAAAGCGAAAACTGTCGCAAAGGCAGGGAAGAGAGAGAAAAGTAAAAGTGCAACCATGAGTGATCCAACCTTGAATATAAAACCAAGAGTGACACTCACCTACCTTGAGGAAGTTAGTTGCCCAATTCAGCAAGAACTTAGAAAAATGGCTTCAGAGCATTTATTAAGAACGAAGAAGGACTGGGCAAGAAGATACAAAGGAAGGGCCAACACCATGAGAATGAAAAAATGTTGCGACCGAAGGTGACCCAAAAAGCCAGTGATGAGCAAGAACTAGGCACGAGTACAAAACACCAGAGAAGGAGTGTATAGAGTACCGTGCAAGGACTGAAATGCCGTGTACATTGGCGAGACTAGAAAAGGAATACGAACGAGGCTCAGCCAACATATGGGGAATGTTAGAAATAATGCTGTCGATAACGGCATTGCAGTCCATTGCACGGAAAGGCAGCATGATGTTGAGTGGGGTAATCGGTGACACTGATTAAATCTAACTCGAAATGGGACAACCATTTAAGATGCCTTGAATCCATTGCGATTAAGATGCACGAAAACAGGCAGATCCCGCTTATGAATGTGCAAGGCCCATCGTTTTCTAATGTTACACACCTGATTGGGAAAGACTTGCGAGGGAAGCTCGAAGTTGAATGGAAGATTGCGTGTATAGAACGGCCCGAGTGATACAGTGGGCAAGGGTGAGCCAATTGACTGAATGGAGCAGACAGCGGCAGTTTCGAATTCGAACAGTGTATTGGACTGAAAAAACGAAATGTAAACAGTTCAAACTTACCTTTAAGGTGCCTGATGACGACTACAGTTAGTAGTTGAAAATTTGCAGTTAGTAAACTATCTTCGTTGTGAAAGTGTGCTTTTTTGTGAGTGTCGTGTGACATTTTTCAATTTGTTCAAAGTAGACATTTTCTAGGTTTTTATTTTTTTTTAGGCTTGAAAAGTGGCCAGGAAGGGATTTTTGCAAATAACATATTTGCCTCATAGGCTAAACCCTCCCCCGTTTTATCTGGCCACCATATTGTTGGTACCATGGTAAAAGGAATGATCTTATAAGCGTATGGTCAGACTTTGGAGCTCCTATCAGGAGAGGGAACTGGAAATGGATATAGAGAAGGTGCACTGGAGCCCTACAAGGCAGTACCTTGGGACATGACAGCAGCAATTTCGAAATTTAGGCAGTTAAAACTATAGGTTAGACCTAGAACTACTGTCTTAGTGTTGGAGGAAATATGTTAACCAAGCCAAAACCAATCTATACTAAAAAAAATTAAGGCTTTCACTTCTATCTGAAAATACTCCTTTAGTTATTGACTCAATTTTGTTTATTTATACGTGATGCTTAAACATTAATATAAGAAAGTTCCTTGGCTTCCCACTTGATTATCTCCCAGCAGGCACTGCCACATGTCTCTCACTAATCATTTGGGCTCTGACCAGGTTGGTCATGCCATGCCTTCTGTGTCGCTAGGTAAAATGCCTAATGCTTAAACTTTAGAATCTGGTCTTTTGAATATGGAAGTGTGCTCGCATTATGAGACACTGGGAGCTAAACATGCAGTGTGTAAAACAGGGATGCACAAAATTCTTACTGGACAAAGTTTCCCACAAATATTTCGTACAGATTTTTAAAATTTCCATGGCCTTTCGCTATGTAGGCAGCAGAGTAGGACTAGGTAGGAAGGGCGCCTGTGCCATTTATCGAAATAACTGGGGATGGGCGCCATTCATTTTACAAGAAACTTCAAGTGATGGTGCCTCCAACCGTCAAGGGGTTTGGGGAAGCGCTCTAATCTCCCCAGAAGCAAAGTCCGGGGGTCGAGCTCAAGAAGCTTAACTTATTTTCATATTCTGTCGTCATTTCTGGCTTCGGAATGCATTCTTCAATACACATTTTATATTTCAAGTAATGCTAGTTTTAGCAAATTTTGGAATGGGTTGGGTAGAGGGTAGTGAGTTTAAAACATGCATTAAAACGTAAGTGAAGGGAGGGTGAAGAGAGAAGGGAGTTATTGCCTGAAAGGAAAGGTTATCGGTGGACAGGGAATCCAAAACCATTCATTTCTTACTTACTGCAAATACTTACCTTCAGTAATAATGCTAAAACCACCTTTTTACGCTATTTACTGCTCGCTTATGAACTAAAAACCTACTTTTTTATGTTCTCCCTAAACTTTTCTCCACCACCGCCAGGTGGCGCTGCACGTCACCTCTGACGCCAGCGCCCCCACCAGGCCAACCCCATCACTTTTTCGAGCACTCCATCCTGGATGGTTGTGCGAGTGTTACTGCAGTGCTTCATGTGTGAATTCATGAGAGTTCAAGAACTATTGTGTCAAGCCTACGATGTCTAGTAGTGAATGTGCAGCAAGGTGTAAAGCATATTTGAAGAAGCGTTCGTGCAAAGCGTGCAAGCACCCGAAATTAGCGCGGGATTTCCATCCTTTGTGTCGTCGTTGTCGGCCGTGTGATTTTCAAAGCAAAGTGTGCGACCTCTGTGACCTTCATCATCCTAGCGCGGTGCAGTCCTTTTTGTTTACGTGGAAGAAGTCCGATCAACGGAAATTGCAGCGAGAGAAGGAAGCTTTGCGAAGCGTGTCCGTTGCTGATAGGCTTAATGTCATGAGTCAGGATTTGGAATTGCCGGCGGTTTTTTTGGACCAACAAGTTGTTGATGGCGCCACGATGGCGGCCGGCGCTGACCACGTGTTGACGGATGCCTTGCTTTCTCCCGCGTTGCTGCCTTTGGGGGACCGGGAAAGGGATTCCGTTGTTTTGGACGGTGATGTGTTAGGGCCCGATTTTGGCGGGCCTGCCGCGGCCGATAACAGAATCATCGAGCTCGCGGCGGCGACTGCAGGGAGTGTTTTTGACGCCAAAGCCACAGAAATGGAAGGCCGGTTACTGGCAGGGTTCGATGCTAAACTCGGCAAGTTTTTTGCGGACGTATTGCACCAGTTCGGCCCGCCCTCGGCGTCGCCCCGGGACCGGGTTGATTTGGATTTCCGTCAATCGATCGACGCCACCGCTCGGGAGGAGCGTTCCGCCCAGCCGCCATTTTGTGATGTAACGGCGACGTCGCCGGCGACGAAGCGGCCGGCGCCCCGTGGAAGTGAAGAGCAAGTCGGTAAGCATACGTAAGAGGCGCAAGTTGTCCGCTCACGGTGAGGGCACCAGTGCTCCTTCCTTGCCGGAACTGGACAAATTTGCGGCACTGGTGGGACAGATGGGTGCTATGTTTGAGGGCGGGTTTTTACCCAGCCCCGCGCGGTCGCCGTTGGCGACACGCGCAGCACCGTCGGCGACACTCAGCAGCCAGGAGGTGGCCGCTATGACGTTACCGCAGCGGGACACATTGTCGCCGTCCTGTGGTCAGTTGTCAAATGTGGGTGATGTAGTGTCGCCGATTGGTTTGGCCACGGGGACGCTGGCGCAGCGGGACAAATTGTCGCCGTCCTGCAGCCAAGTTGTCCTACGACGCGCACAAAGTGCGTGATCGTGTGGCCGCTGGGACACTGGCGCAGCGGGACACATTGTCGCCGTCCTGTCGCCAGTTGTCGCCGCATGTGGATGTTTTGTCGGCGGGGGCGGCTGCCCTGTCGCCCGTCAGGAGGGCTGGCCGTCCGCCGCCGGGACGGGGGCCCGTGTCGCCGGATGGCGGGCTCGTCGCCGAGGGTGTCGCCCATCAGGACGAGGAGGAGGATGAAGAGGACGGCACGGTGCAAGACCCGTTTAATGAGGGACCGGACTACCTTCCCTGGGAGGACTTCACCGCCATTACTTTTAAGCACTTGCGGGCTACTCGATTCTTTAAGGAGTGTCCAGTATGGCCGGAGAATTTGGACGATCCACCTTTGGGGACTCTGGCGAATGAGGGCGCTGCTAGGCCGGGACCCGCGCACCTGCCGCAATCGGCGGTCCTGTTTCGACAACTCTTGAACACGGAGGCCTTCACCCGCAAGGACGATGCTGCGATCTCGGTTGGTCAGCCACTTCCCCCCCACGATCCTAAGAAGACTAGGTGGTTTTTCCGGTCGTCGGATCCTGGTGCCCCGACCAAGAAGCGGTACCGGACGTTTGCGGAGGCGGAGTATGTGACCGCAGCTTGTTCCGCTGAAATGGATTCTACCTTGAAGGCCCCTCCGCATTTGACCATCCCGTCCGGCCAGTTCGAAGAGGACGACGTAATGCTGCGGGCTAGCATTCGAGCGAGTTCGCAGGCGGAGCTAGTGTATTCGGCCTCCACTGCCGCGCTGAAAGCTTTGGCCATGGTGAACCCGGAGCTCCGGGTCAACACCACGATCCGGGAGTGCATGCACCTCCTTCGGCGGGCGTCCTCTTTCCACCAGGATAGCCTGACATGGCAGTGTCGCTTGGCGATGAACAATGTGTTTCGGCGCCGCGACGCTCTCCTCGACGTGGCGGCAGGTCTCCCCGTTGACACGGCAGGTCGATTACGTCTTTTGCCCATTCACTCGTCTGCGGAACTGTTGTCCGGGAAGCTGCTGGAATGGGCTCCGGACTTCAAGGAGAAGGTGAAGGCCCCTCCGGCGTCGCGCGGATTGGGGCGTGGGACTCGGCAAGGCAGAGACTTGGTTTTGCCCCCCCCTGGATCGACCCGTACGGGAAGCGGGGGGATGGAGGTAGGCCTCCCGCTGCCGTTTCGTCTGTAGCTCCCTTTCCAAGCCGCACCGCCTCCCAGCCACGCGGGAGGGTCCGGGGTGCGTTGCGTGGGCGAGCCGACCCTCGGCGGACGCTGCGGCGCCCCCTGCGCAAGTTTTGACTGGCAATGGCAGGGACACCCCCCCATTCACCGTCAGGTGGGGGGGCAGGTTGTCCCGGCATGCCGAGGCGTGGGGCGCCATCACCGCGGATCCGTTCGTTCTGGAGAGTCTGCGAGAGGGTTACCTGCTACCGTTTGTTTCTCTTCCAAGGCTTACCGCCTCCCGGCCAGACTGGCTGGGGTCCGGTTCGTCAACCCCCGGGCTTCTAGCCGAGGTGGCATCCCTCGTGGAAAAGGGGGCCCTGGAGCGTGCGCCGGACTCACCAGGGTTTTGGAGCCCCGCCAGGGTGATTTTGAAGAAGGGCGGCGGTTCGCGGCTCATCTTCAACCTGCGGCGCCTCAACGCCCACTTGGTCGTGGAGCACTTCCTGATGGAGTCTGTGGACTCGATTCGCGATGCCCTACGGAGCAACGAGCTGACCGTCTCAATCGATCTTCAGGATGCCTATCTCCACATTCCCCTGCATCCTTCGGTCCGACACCTGTTCCGGCTAGTGGCGGGGACGGTTTCATACCAGTTCACGGCCATCCCGTTCGGCCTCGCGACGGCGCCCTTCCTCTTCACAAGGGTGATGAAGCCCGTCATTGGGCACCTGCACGTCCTCGGGATCAGGGCTCACGTTTACTTGGACGACTGGTTTCTGCGCCATGTGTCCCGCGTTGTGCTGTGTCAGCATCTGGATCGCGTCATGTCGTTGTTTGCCCACTTGGGCCTGGGGGTCAACGGGTTGAAGTCCCGTCTCGTGCCGGCAAGGGACTTCGTTTTCCTGGGAGCAGAGTTCAGCACCTCGACCTTGACTGTCAGGCCTTCAGTGGCCAGGATTGCGAAGACCAGGGACGCGGTTCTGGATTTTCTTCAGGGGGACACGGCGTCGGGCCTCGAGCTGGCGTCCTTGATCGGCACCATCGACTCGAACGCGAGACTGGTTCCCCTGGGCCAGTGGCGCGCCAAGCCGCTTCACTGGTTCCGGAACGAGGCGTGGTGGCCCCGCATCAGTTGGGAGGACAGGGTGCCGCTGCGCGATCTGCCGGTGGACAGCCTTCTGTGGTGGACGGTGAGAGAGAACTTGGCGGTGGGGGTCCCGCTGCGGGAACCGGTACCTTCGCTTCTTTTATTTACGGATGCTTCGACCTCGGGCTGGGGTGCCCACCTCGCAGGCGAAATGACTTCAGGGACTTGGACGTCGCAGGAAGCCGGTTTTCATATCAACGTGTTGGAGCTTCGGGCCGTCTGTTATGCGATCGAAGCATGGGGAGAGCGGATTCGGGACAGCACGGTGGGTGTGATGACCGACAACACCACAGCGGTGGCTACATCCGGCGGGGCGGCGGGACTCACTCCCGGTCTCTGATGGCGGAGACCTCGTCCCTGTTCGAGGCCTGCCTTCACTACGCGGTCCGCCTGGTCCCTCGCCACATTGCGGGTGCCTTGAATGTTTGGGCCGACGAGCTCTCCAGGGATCGCTCTCGTCCCGACCACGGAGTGAAAGTTGGACCCGTCGGTGTGCCACATGCTTTTTCGGGTCTGGGGGTAACCGACCCTGGATCTGTTTGCCACGAGGCACAACAACCAGCTCCCGTGCTTCGTTTCCCCTTTTCCCGACGAGCTGGCGTGGGCGACAGATGCGCTGTGTCTGGACTGGCGGGACTTGAGCGCCTACCTGTTCCCCCCGTTTCGCCTGCTGCAGCAGTCGTTGAACAAGATTCGGGGGTCGCGCGGTCGGTTCATTCTCATTGCGCCCTGGTGGCCTGCGGCTCCCTGGTTCACGGATCTGTGGGAGTTCAGCAAAGTTCCGCCACGGCTGTTGCCCATCACGGCTCGCTTCCTCACTCAACACCGGGGCGCGACGTCCCATCCGAACCCTGCCATCCTGCATCTTCACGGGTGGCTGCTTTAACAGATCACCTGAGGCTTCGAGGGTTCTCCCCTGAGGTGGCGGACAGGTTGGTGGGGTGCATCCGGGGCTCCTCCCGGAAGAATTACGACGTTAAGTGGCAGAAGTGGGTGGCTTGGTGCGGTGCGAATGCCTGCAACCCCTGCTGTCCGTCAGTGGCCGCCCTCGCAAAGTTCTTCGAGACCCTGTTCCGGCGTGGCCTCTCCCCCGGCACCATCAAAGGATACCGGTCTGCCATCAACTCGGTTCTGGTGTGTACCTTCGGGTCTGGGGCAGTGTCTAACGCCTTCCTCTCTAAGCAGATGACGGCCTTCGAGATCGCCCGGCCCCGGCAGGTGCGGTTGTTTCCCCGTTGGAACCTCCCCTTGGTGCTGCAACATCTGATGGGGCCACCGTATGAGCCTGCGGCATCGGCATCCCTGCTCTGTCTGTCTCAGACGACGGTGTTCCTGGTGGCGCTGGCATCCGTGGCCCGACAGGGTGAGTTGGCTGCGTTCTCCCGGAACGGGGGCCATGTGCGGTTTGCCGCGAATTGGTCTGAGGTGTCCCTGACGTTCCCTGCCAGGTTCCGGGCTAAGAACTGTAAGCCGGGGGTCACGCCTCGGCCTGTATCTATCAAGGCCTTGGGTAGGCTGTTTCCCTTGGGTGACAACGAACGGCTCCAATGTCCAGTGCGGGCGCTCCGCTTCTACGTCGCTGCTACGGATAGGTTGCTCTTGAAGGTACGCAATGGGGCGGACGGTGTGCGCCCCACTCCCTTGTTTCTGGATATCGATCATGCTTCAGGTGACGTGTGTGATCGCGGCCTTACGCCGGTTAAAATGGGTAAGTGGATTTGTGCGGTGGTCAAGCGTGCGTATGAGACGGGCCAGCAGCACATTGATTTGCCTCCTGACTTTCGGGCGCATGAGTTGCGGGCGTTGGCTGCCTCGTGGGCCTATGGGTGCGGGACACCGCTCGACGAAGTAGTCGCAGCGTGCTCGTGGCGCCACCGGACCACGTTTGTGCAACATTATTTGAGGAACACGAGTGGCCTGGAGGGCGAACATGTTGTGCGTGGCCATGTGGTTGCCGACCAGTCCTTCCAAGAGTGAGGCCTGGACCGGTATGCCGGTTATGTGTGTGGACTCTGGCTGTGCTCCATTACGGAATTCTAGTGGGGCTGGCCGTTGTGGATAATGTGCCTCATTCCGGGGAAGGTTCTCGTGGATGAGGCGGTGGCGAGGCCTGGTGCTGTGCGGCATCGCCCGGCTGTTGGTTTGGGTCCAGGGACCGTGGACCACTCCCGTTGACTGGTGGAAGCCGCTGGACACCTGGTATAGGTGAGTAGTTTGGTTAGCTGTGCTCTGTTTGGTGTAAGCGTGTTTTGTGGGAATGTTCTCCTGGGTTCATTGTTGGAGTGATGGTTCCCGCCTCCTGTCTGACAAATTCAGCATTATTACTGAAGGTAAGTATTTGCAGGAAGTAAGAAACGTAAATTTTAACTAGTGAAAATTAGTTTTTACTTACCTAAAATACTTACCTTCAGTAAGGACCCGCCCGCCTCCCCGCAATCACTGAACCGGAGTGTTCCTGAAAAAGTGATAAGGTTGGCCTGGTGGGGGTGCTGGCGTCAGAGGTGACGTGCAGCGCCACCTGGCGGTGGTGGAGAAAAGTTTAGGGAGAACATAAAAAAGTAGGTTTTTACTACTAGCCTAAAATACTTACCTGTATTTTATATATGCTTTACAATATTGGAAATGCTACCCGTCCCAAACATGAAATTAATGCACTCTGGGTCCTTGCAACGGCGCTCCCTGGGGCCCGTGTCCACCGCTAGGTGGCGCCCCATTCCCGCTACTCCACACAGTTTGTTTGGGACGCGATCGAGATCGGTCGCAGCTACTACGTTTCTGTAACATGGAAGTCATCAATAACCCCAAGAAAAGAGCGATCTGCCCTGGGAATGCGTTGGGTAAATGTGCTAACAAACTTTATCATCGTGATCCCCACCCACGGTGTCGCAGATGCAGGGTTTGTAACTTTGGTTCGTTCAAATGTGCTGAATGGTGTAACACAACGGACCCGAAGATCGTGGCGGCCATCGAAGCTACATGGGCCGATTCGGACCGTCGGCAGGATTTACGACGAAAAGAACGTGAGTTGGCAAAACAGGCGGCGAACAATCATGCACTTATCGACCCAGATCAATTTTTGGCGAACGAAGTGGACTCTTGTGCTTCGGAAAACGTGGACGAAGCGGTGACGGCCATCGGACAGGTCGCGGACACGTCCTTTGTTAGGCGGCTGCCCGGGACAGGCGACGCGTCCGGACAGGAAGTGGGCTTGGCCGACATGGTGGCGTGGCTGGTGTCCGAGCAGATGGCAGCGCTAGAAGCGACACGTAAGAAGGAGTCGGAGGAGGTCGAACGCCGGCGTGCTCTTGAAACCCAAAAAGGTATCTTGGAAACGTTCGAAAGTTATTTTGGGACGAAGGAGTCGCCAAGATTACCAGTGGGAGCTACCATGGACACGGGAGGGCAGTCCAGGGCCCGCCAACGTTCATTCACGCCGCTGGGGTCGCCGCCACGGACTAACGTAAGTGTTGGTTGTGATGTTGATGAGTCATCACCGAAAAGGAGGAGATTGTTGGATACTGTACTCGGCATGGGTGCGGAGGCCGTGGGCAACGCCCCTCGGCCCCCCTCCCAAATGCCGCTGGGACCGTCCCGGACAAGCTCCGGGATGGAACCAGATAGAGCCGACCCGCAAGGACGGGCGGACGCGGGGGGACAGGGCGGCGTGCCGCCTTGGACCCGCTCCCAGTCCGGGACAGCAGAAGCGTGTTACGGACAGGGCCAGCCGATACAGAGGCGGTCCGGGACACGGTCGGACACAGCGGAGAACTACACGTGTGTGGACTATAGTTCGCAGTGGGACAGTCGTTGGTCACACCACCACGGTCGGACACAGCGGAGAACTACACGTGTGTGGACTATAGTTCGCAGTGGGACAGTCGTTGGTCACACCACGGCGGACAGTGGTCCTGGCCTGGGTACGCAGGCTGGAGCGGACAGGTGGGTCCGGGACACACATCGACGCCGCAGGCCGGTACCGGGTGGAATTTGCCCGCGATGCCGCCCCCCCCCTCCCCCACTATCGCTACAGGGAGGCGGACAGGACGCAGTTTTTTCGCCAGCGGCGCCACGGGGCAACGACGCGAGGCAGCAGAGTGCAACGGGGAGCTCGGTGAATGCGAGTGTAGGCGTTGTGCTACCGCCGGACGACCAAGCCAACCGGGGAGGGGAAGGGGCGGTGTTCCACGTGCCGCTCGCCCCTGTGCTTATACTCCCGGATGACAACCAGACACCGAACGGGGACCTGGACCCCAGTGCGGACGGCTCGGCCAACGCCCAAGAAGCAATAGAGTGGAAGTGGCTGATGGAGGAAGTGTATGGTTCCTTACCAAGCCTATTCTGCCCCCGGGTGGTGGTCCCGGTAATTGCAGAAGGAGAACCGCCAGCGACGTCATTCGCAAACATGGACAGAACTGTTAAACAACAGAATCATCTTCCACAATCCCAAGTACTGTTTCGCCAATTGCTCGTGAACGGGGGCACGTTACGGGACGCGGGGAAGGTGCTATCGGCCGTTAACCCTCCCCCCCCCCC
>JAHWFP010126508.1:0-13742 GCA_023313725.1 Lithobius niger
CCTTGATGACATTGCACGTGGTAAGGGTGAAAATGGTGATTCCGTAGGATTTTTAGCACTGATCGCTGACTTATTCCACTTTCATGCGAAATCGCCCTTGAACTCGTATGTGGATTTAATTGGCAATACGCTATTACGGCAGCTGCATTAGCATCATTTGTGGCAGGTCGTGGCCGTTCATGTGGTGGTCGTTTTTTAAGTGATCCAGAACCGTTTGCTCGCGCAAGCAGTAGTACAATAGTGTTCCTCGAAGGTTGCTGCACACCAGGAAATCTTTGTCCAAACTCTTGGGCAGCTCGTGTTGCATTCACCATAAATTATTATAATCTCAACATACTGCTCACTTCTGTATGGAGCCATGATTATTATGTAAATACATACTAATTTCTAATTGCCATAAAGTTTGTTTTAGCAGTTGGGGCTTCATTCGTCACATCCTCAAATGAGAGAGATGTTCCTTTTATTTTCCTTATCAGGCAATAAAATGTTGCTTGGCAATAATACTAACTGTGTGGTGGTCAGCACTTTCCTATTTGGAACTTATTTCCTATCTTGCTTCGTATACGAGATGAGTTTTGGATGACCTTGAACGCATTCCCCAAGGTCATTTTAACCGTTGATACTAGAGTTTCCCTAGATCGTACGGGAAACAATTAGCAGTTACAGGGAAACCAGCCAGGAGGCAGCTGTACAATTACTAATAAGGTATTGCTTGCCTTTGACGGGCTTTCCTGCACTACACACATTATTTTGTCCATATCTCCCTTGTTTATGGCACGATTTCTGTTACGTTTTCTGTGTTGGCCTGGGTTCATGACCCTAAACAACTTACTAATTTACTTCATGCCGTTATCTTGGATAGTTTCGGAGTTAACTTTTGGATGACCTTGAAAGCATCTTTCAAGGTCATATTTACAGCAGACATTACATCCGCCCGGGTTTGCTTAGTATTGGTAGGTATTTCGATTTGAGCTAGTTACACGTCTTTAGAAGACATTGTTGCCGGACACTTCAGTTGCCTCACCCTGTATATACATATATATATAGGTATATATGTACCTCTTCTCCTCTTGAAGTAGGAAACCTAAAAATATGAGAAAGGTGTCAAAAGACAGGAAATTTATCCGGATTTCGCGTAGGCGTATTTTCGTAGTTCTAGGTAAAATTTTTCCCCTCGAAAAAAGCGAAAAATCTCTTTGGACCATTGTTGAAATGAATTTTTCGAAGTTGATTGTTAGTTTCGGAATCCTGCTGTGCGGATGGTCCACAATTGTTGCGCCACGTAGGAGGCGCGTGGTCCGGTAGTGTTGTGAGTATTTGAATTTGAATTTGTTTTATTGAGCCTTAAGGCCTACAAGCCATCCGCTCACTCTACAATAAAACTACTTACTAACTACTTACAAACTAACCTAACAAACTATCCTAAAATACAAACTAACCTAACAAACTAACCTAAAATACACACTAACCTAAAGTACATATAGAACTGGAGCCACCTGAATAAAATACCGTCCACAGCCGTACGGCCAAATACGCAACTGAACACAACTGCAAACTTTCACCACTGGCAGCGAATACAGAGGACCATCCACCACGACACTAACCCTACGGCCCCGGCACAGGACTGTAGGGGAGACAGGCCAAACAAGGGAAGACAAAGCCAAGTAAGGAAAAAAAACAAATTACTTGAATGAACAATTCTTCTGCTATAGCCATTGAAACCGCCGAGTGGCCCGGCAGAAACCAAGCACCCGACCGAGACTCCCCGGGACAGTGTGTGGCGGGACCCCAAGAATTCCCTGGAGAGGGTCCCCCTCTCCCTTACTGACGAAGCGGCGTTGAGACACCCAACGGGGGCAATTCAAAAGAAAATGCTGGACGGTCTCTTCCCCCCTCCCACACTCACACACTGGCGAACGTGCCCATCCAAGCCGAGCTAGATGGGCCCGAAGCTGAACATGGCCTGTACGCAGACGTGACAACAGGCCCGCATCCCTACGGGAAAACCGATTCAGGAGTCGTGGGGCAGCCACCGAAGGATGGAGCGCAAAAAGCCGCCTTCCCGTCTCACTAGCGACCCAGGCGGCCGCCCAGTCACCCCGAAAGACCTTGCTCACAGCAGGACGCAAGTCGCGAGGGCCGAGAGCAATGCAAAGTTCCGTGCATCCACCCCCTGACCCCCGGCGGGCCATAGCGTCTGCTTGCTCATTCCCGAATACACCAGAATGCCCCCTGACCCAACCAATCGACACACTCACTCCCTGGAGGCTCAACGTGAACAGCTTCCACCCAATTTCCCAAGCAATCGGGTGCGAGCACTGAACAGAACGGAAACAGCTCCTGAGGAATCCAAGCCCCGCCAGGGAATCTGTCAGCACACAGAAGTCTGGGAACAAAAGGCTATCCCCCACATCAAGGGCCACCGATATTGCCGCAAGCTCGCCCACAAAAGCCGACGGGAGGCCTCTCACGGTGTAGCCAAACTCAAGATGCAACCGTGGGACACACACACCCACCCCTCCCACTCCCGACACCAAAAAGGAAGCATCACAGAAAATCAGGGCACAAGTATTTGGCAGGTGTACTGGAACTAATGGATCCAACAAAGCAGACTCGGCAGCACTGCCCCACACCCAAGGAGCTTTAGGGTGGACAAACACAGGTGTCGGAAGGTCAATCAGACCCTCCCGACACAAGAGGGTAGCACCTAAACCCGGAGAACCCAGAAGCGCACGGGCTCCCTGAGGCAAAATCATGTAATCCCGGAGGATTTTGGAAAGTGGGTCCGACCAGCCCCTTGCAATAGCTCGCTGGCAGAGCCTAACTAACAACTCTTTCGCCCGAAACTCGATTGGGGACTCGCCAGCCTCAACGTGAAGAGCAAGCACAGGCGTTGAAGGCAAGCAACCTGTGACTACCCGAAGACACTCATTCAGAGCCACTTGGAGTCCACCGATGGCCTGCCGTGAACTGACCAACATCGGGGCATGAAAATCTACACAGGAGCGCAAGTACACCCTGTAGAAATTGACAATAGTACAACGCCTTGCGACCGACCTGTTGCCCGTCAGAGACTTCAGCACACCAAGGCGGGCCGCAACGTTTTTACGAACAGCGGCCGCATCATGTACCCAGCTAAGTTGTGGGTCGAGCCAGTAGCCCAGGTACCGGACCTTAAGAGAGGAATGTACCAAGACACCATCCACCTTGATTGATGCCTCACAGCCTTGGCCCCGCCTGAAAACCATAAGCTCAGTTTTGGCACTCGACAGCTGGAGACCTCTGGCAGCGAGAGCTTTCGATCCACAATTAATGGCAACCTCCAATGCCGAAAGGATCACCAATAGATCCTTACCTGTGAGCCAGACAGCCACATCATCTGCATAAGCCACAACGTTCACTGCCTGGCCCATCTCCACCAAGACCGAGTTGATAACACAAGCAAACAGCACCGGGCTGAGACAGCTACCCTGGGGCAGCCCCCGGTCGGTGGTTCTCACCCCCGACCAAACAGAGCCGACTCTGGTAGCGAAGTCACGCTGACCCAGCAGAGCCAGAACCGCTGCCTTCACCTTGTAGCTAACACCCAACTCGCTGAGTTCATGACCGACCCACAACACATCCACCATGTCATAGGCCGCCTTGATGTCAAGGAACACGGCCACTGCGATGCTATCATTTAACCAGGCCTCGCGTATCCCTGATTCAAGGAATAGCATCGCATCCTGTGCCCCCCGATGCTTCCGGAAGCCGAATTGGGCGCCAAACAGACGCCCAGACTTCTCGACTTGCCACACCAATCTGTTCACCAACATCCTCTCATAAACCTTACGGGCACAAGACAGAAGGGCAATAGGCCGGTAACTCCTAACGGCCGAGCGCACCTTCCCCCTACCAAGAACCGGGGTCAAGACAGAGAACATCCAAGTTCGTGGCGGGAGGGCCCCGTCAAACCGACTCTGATAAAAGGAAAGCAGAGCCTGGCTGCCATCCTCTTTAAGATCCTGCAGATCCGCGTAGGACACTCCATCAATGCCCACTGCACTGTCACTATGACAGGCTGCGAGAGCCGCCGAGAGCTCCAACCGGGTAAGCGGGGAGTCCGAGCCATCCATTCCCCCGGGGTCCCCCCCAGCACCTCGAGGCGGAGGAGGACCCTTAGGGTTAGCATACACCTCTGCGAAGTTTGCATTAAACGCTTCAGCCATGCAAGGCCCGCGCAAGACCTCTCCAGTCCCGCCGAAAACCCAGGCGATGGCTGGACGAGCATCCTGCGGTCTCACTAGAGCCCAGACCTTGGAAATCGGCAGACCCTCAGAGACTTTAGCACAAAGTCTTGCCCCAAACTGTGCTTTTTCCTTGTGGAGGAGGAACCTCGTCTCCTGTGCCACTCCAACGTACTCGTACCACCTAGCATCGCAGCGAGACCGCAGAAACCTCTGCCAAGCTCGACGCCTATCCCTGACAGCTACAACGCAAGCATGTGTCCACCACACAGCATCACGTCGGGTCCTTCTAGCCAAACAACGAACACCCCCTCCCTTTCTTTCCCCAATCCACTTCTTCACCCAAGGTGCAAAATCCCCTGAATCTACCACCGGACGGGCTAAACGGGCGAGGCTGTCAAGTACCCTCCCCCTCCCAATGTTCCAGGACAACGCCACAGGAAAATGGTCACTCCCCCGCAGGTCCGTTGACACCTCGAACGCAGCATGAGTGGCCAAACTACTGGTACAAAGGAACAAATCCAAAGTCGATTCCTGGATGACCCCCCTATATCGGCGGACAAAAGTTGGCGTCCCGTCCTGCACCACAGTCAGGCCGAACCGATCCAAACTATTGGCAATGACCCGACCCCTGCTGTCGCAACGAGTGCTCCCCCATTGCCAATGATGGGCGTTAAAATCCCCACCCAAAAGAAGAGGACCAGGGAGTGACGACACCCACCCTTCCCACGCCGCCTGAGAAATGCTTCCTGTTATGTGCAAAATTCCTACAGTGACCCACTCCCTCCCCCACCAAACTCTAAAAACACATGCATCAATTCCACGACAGGGGGTGGAGGGGAGGGTGCACATAGGAATCCAACCCCGAACATAAACTCTGACCCCCGACCGACCAGGACCTGCCATACCCACAAACCCATTCAAAACAGGGACCACATTGGGTGGGAGCCTAGTTTCCACCAAGCCCAAAATTTCAACCTTAGATCCTAAAATTTCAACATCTTCACCCTTATTAGCCACTCCCCTAGCATTCCACACACACAGGGTGAAAATGACAGAGTGAAACACACAACACTACAGAGACACACATACTTAAAGTTGCTCACTGTCTCCCTCCACACAGGGAACTAAATTTTCAGTAGCATTAGAACCACTGCTGTGCCTCGCATTGCTGGCCTCACTATCTGACCCACACGAACCTAACTCACCATCTGACACCGTCATCTCAATCTCCACTTCATTTGCCCAACTGATTTCCGAGCCAGGCACTACTTCAGCTACGGTGCCGTTTATTACTACGCCCGAAACCAAATCTGAAGCACTGACAACACACTCTACACACACATTGGCATTTCCACCGTGTACACACACTTTTGGGTCCACTATTACAGAGGGCACACACTCAGTTGACACTGGAACCGGCACCACACTCACAGTAGAAACCACACTATCATCAGCCATCTGCTGGTCTGCGAGATCCTCATTTTCACCCAAGGGCAAAAAAACGGTTATTGTCCACTGCAACCACTTTGATAAGAGGTGGGGAGCTCGCAAGCGCCGACCGCGAGACTGACGCTTTCCGCCGACGTGAACGGCGCTGAGTCGACCACTCAGACGGAATTGAGACAGCAATGGGAGCCTTGGCTGGAGGTCCAACGGCCCCAGACTCCACATCATCAGCTGGAGCAACAGAAACGGTATCAGGCACCTTTGGGGGGGCCAAATGTACACAAGGCGCCTCTCGTGGTACTAAGCTGCGGCACACCTTACAAAACGTTTCACTGCACAGACGCCTCACGTGACCTCTTTTGAAACAATTTAAACACTTCGGAGGCCTATCAGCTATGGCCAGCAAACCGGCAATCCCTAAGACGCAAACAACATCAGGCACGTCGTCTACAACAATTGAATCCTTGAGTTTCAATACACCACACCTAACTCCCGTCCGACAATGATGGAGCCCCTCAATAAAGTAACGCTCATGGGATAAACCCACTACTTCCCCGTAGGACGAAAGAGCCCTCACAATGTCAGAGTCTGGAACGTCGAGTGGCAGCCAATGCAACTTGAACCGAAGCGCTCGATCATGCAAGTCGTAAGTTGCTGCTCGGTGACCGCCTATCAGTAAGTTGCCTGCCTTCTTCACAATGCTTTTGGCCTCTCTATCAGCAAACGACACCTGAAAGGCATTGTTTGCTCGCAACCTACTAATGCCGCTGACACGCCGCAAGTCGACGAGTTCAACCAAAGTATCTCTGAGGTCCTGCACCAAATACGGACGTCCTGCCTGGTCCGCCAGGATGACCAGAGAAAGCTCCATGGAGAGATTGGAGAGGCAGCCCCTGTAAAGTCTCTTTAGCCACGTCAGGTCACGTGGTGCCTCTTTATCAACACCATATGAGCCTCCCAATAAATCTTCCTCTGTAACACCTGCAGCAGCACTGTCCTTTGAGGCTAAAGCTTCCACATAGGATGCCTTTGAAGAAGGCCCGGTTGCCCCACGACGATAAATACCGTCAGTCACTGTTCCTCTTAATCCTGCATGCTGAGCCTCCTGACTGTCCGCTTCGTTTGCAACACTGGTCACCCCTAAATTGTTAGCATTGTTTGACCCTTCATTGTTTACATCCTGAGTCAATAGTCCCAACTCTAAATCTTCCTCACCTTCCCTTGCAACTATGCCGTACAAATTCCAGTCCAACTCGTCTAGACCCAAGCCTTCTGCTATCTTCCACACTTCACGGTACTTTCCCACTGATACAACTCCACTGGTGATCTCTCTCTGAGTCAGGAGTCCCGACTTCTTCATCTCCAACAACGCCAACCTTACTGGTCGCGCCATGTTGGCTTCTGTTGGTTGTGAGTACGATTACGGCTGGCAATGCTAACAGCCGTCATTCAAGAATGAGGCACGTGCAGCTCGCTGATGGAACGATTATTGGAGTTGCATTTTGGATATTTCAAATACAAACTACGTATTTAGCCTTAAATTTAAGCGAAAATACGTAAAGCTACGAAAAGGTTAATGCTAAATTAGGCCTATTTAAAGAAAATATATTGATAACAGAAAAGGGTGCCAGAAATATTTCATTTGTGAAACATCCACATTCGATTAATAGTGTGCTTTTAGCTGGTGTCTCTACTCAGCAATAGTCCAGCCTAATTGTGGTAAACACGAATAGTTTCTAGGTAGGATTTCGCCTTGAACGAAATCTTTTATATTAGTCAAAAGTTTATATTAGTTTATAGGCGACGTGTGGTTGCTGTTTCAAAGCATCACACGCAGCGGGGAAAGAGATGGCTTTTTAGTAAAAATTCTTAAAATTTGTGAAACAAGGAAACCATGTAAAGTCAGCAAAATTTATTTGAATAAAAAAACAATCTATACCAAAAGCGGCACAACGGAGTATGCATGATAAAATTACCAAGCACGTTTGTTCAAGCATGCAGCAACTCGCGTACTACAACGTTGAACGTCCTTGCAGCGGGGATGGATAAGGTATCTTCAAGCCAAGGCCAACTGGGGAAGAAATCGCGTGTCTCGCCTCCTGGCTCATTGTCAGTTTAGGTGTATGCCAGAAAGGGGATCGCTTCTACAAGGCAAGGCTGACTGGGTACAAATTGCATGCCTCACCTCCTGGCTCAGTAACAGTTCAATCGCGTGCCAGAAAGGGAATGGCTTCTTCAAGCCAAGGCCGACTGGGGAAGAAATCGCGTGTCTCGCCTCCTCGATTGCGCCACGTAGCACGCTTAGTCCTGTACTGTAGTCAGAGGTATCATGGCTGACAATCTGAACAAGAGGCGCATGTAGCTATTAGGTGGCCAGACTGTTGGAGTGATTTTGGTTACCATATCGTTTGTTTATGAACTGAGCTTTAAGAAAAACGTGTACTACAATCTGATCATTTTCTTGATTGTTTTAGATGTGGAATGTCTGTCAGCAGCATAAGAGTTGTAGCATAAAAGCTCCTCGAGTGTATTTTTCAAGCCAAGGCCGGCTGGGGTAGAAATCGCGTGTCTCGCCTTCTGGCTCATTGGTAGTTTACGCGCACGGCAGAAGGGGGCTGGTTTTCTAAACGGCGAAGCCGTTTTTTTTTTAGGTAATTTGTTTATGAACTGAAGCCTAAAAAAACGCGTACTACATTCTGATAATTTGCTTGAGCCTTTTAGATGTGGAATTTCTGTCAGCAGCATAAGAGTTGTAGCATGAAAGCACCTCGAGCGTAGCGAGACGACGCGAAATGAGCGAGCGAAGCGAGCGACTCCGCTAGTTAGTACTGAAGCACCTTCTTGCAAACGCACGAATTTATTTAATGTTCAGTTTGGCATTGTTGCATAATAACAATGTTTAAAACAATGTAAAACAATCAATTTGGACGTTTGGAGCTCCCTAACCCCTGAAGCACTTGACCAATTAGAAATGTCCATATGAAAAGGGCACATCTACAGAGCAATACCTGTAAAATGAGCTAAGAACCAGCTTTATTCACCGCATGGAAGAATTTATTTTCGTGATACAAAAAAAGCGTTATCAGTAGTAGTAAGTAATTAGAAAAATATCAACGTTATTCACGTCGTTTTTTCAACAAGAAAACGTTAAGCTGTGTCACTAACAGTGACTTTTATGTTGTCAGGCTACCAAAGTCTCCCAATTAAACAAGTTTCAGTCTTTTCTGTCGCATTGTTATTTATCCTCAGATAGCTGAAAACAGCCAAACTGCTTTAGCAGTAAAGACACAACATGTCTAGTGGTCACCATGCTCATATATATTTTATCTGGATAGGTGTTATCGTTTAGATCTTGGCGGGAGACGCATTAGCGTGTGTTTTGATCTTCTTTACAATACAGGGATTCAAAGGAATGTCATGACTTTGGTCAGAATGAATACAAAAGGTCACGGTGTGTCACGAGCAAATTCGTGACTACAAACACTCAGACACTAAAACGTACATTCAGTGTTGTTCCACAAACCCACGAACCAAAAACCAGCAACGGACACATTTAACTAAAAGGAGTGTATTGAAGATAAAATAGAACTATAGCAAATAGAAACAATATTCGACTAAGAACCAAGAATGTATGTAATTAAGCATATTATGTCATGTTTAACAGTTAATAATTATACAAATGTTAGTATATCATAGAGTTAGTTATAAGGTTTGATATGTATTTTTAGTTTATTTTTATCATTTTGATTATGCCCACTCTGAAATGAATGGAACAGGAAAAGAAACAGTAAAAAGGAAATACGAAGAGAGATGTCGTAGGACGACAAAACTCAAAGAATGCGGATGCCAAGATCCGCCAGTTGCTAAAATGTCGTAAGGTATATTTCGGTGAAGGGATGTGAAGAAACCCTATGACCCGTCACTGACAATACGTAGTTCCGATGAAATCACACTTACAGACTCACTATTGTTTCCGATAATTTGAGTATAAAAACTGAAGGAACCGATCAATCGGTCTCCTCATGCATTCCACGAAACAGTGTTATACAAGTTTGGTCAAGAGAGTGCAATTCCCGTTAAAAGCAAGTTCTGTTTTGCGAACCAGTCCGTATTCGATGAGTCAAGAGACAAACTTTTCTCTTTCACTTTGTTGAGTCTGCAACAAGTTAGTGTTTTAACGTGATTGTAATTATCTCCCAAAGTTAAATTAACGGAACGTCAGTGATACTTTGATTCGACCGAAATCTTTAAACTAAACCTTCGACAGTATATTTTAAGGTAGATAATTTGAGTAAGGGTATAAGTTAGTAAGACTTCATTTATTGATTTATATATTTTATTTTTCTTAATCTGTAAACTTCAAAATTATATTAAATTCGTATTTTTTTGTATTACGTTTGAAACCCCAATTATTCTCCCACACCAACTAAAAGAGAGTTCCACCGCACAACGGTGGGGAACCTGTTCGGGCATATAAAAATCAAATACCCCTGAACGACACTCGTTATTTCTTCCAAGAGTATAAATAACGTGGTGACAGGAGTCGTGATTGCAAGTGCTGAAGTGTGGTACTCCATCAACGTCATAAACAATGTGTCGTCATCAATGAAAAAGACTAAAATACCAGGGCCTGCACCTGGTTGATTTTAGTATTTATTACCTAACTGAAAATGTACATTACCTTTTTTATAGCAGTTTCCCTCCTTTTGAGCTTAATTTCCCTACAAGTTTGAAGGTTGGTTTCCCTGCTGGGCTCGTAATAGTTCTGCGCATGTGCAAGCTTGGGCCAGTCTATATAAGCAGACTGTGCACGTCGAACCTCATCATTTCTCCCAAACCCAGAACTTAGTTCATGGAGGGGATGCTGGGCAGGATGAAAGGTAATTTATATATTCAGTTAGGCAATAAAAACTAAAATCAACCAGGTGCTGTCCCTGGTATTTTAGTCTTTTCATAGCCGATGAAAATCCTTTTTTGTAGCAGACTTCGTCACCTAGGAGGAGGGACTAGGTTGGAGTTTCCCCGCCTTACGAGCCAGTGCCCCCAAGGAACCAGTCCCGGAGAAGACAACCTTAAGACAAAACCATACCCACAATGGAACATGACAGCCGATAGAGACATGGGATCGAATGTATCGTACAGGTGGGAGGTTAAGGGAGCGAACTGCATGGGGTCGTTCTTCAACCTGGATAGTAGAGAACAGTTCAGCAGTAAAGGGTCTTACATCATGCGGGGAACAAGGTAAAACAAGTAGTATTACTCAAAACTTGCTTACCTTGTTGGGAAGGAAGCTGAAGAATCTTGAGAAGTGACACTTGAATGAAGACGAGAAGGGATGTAGGCGTACGGGACGAATGGTGGCATTCATGAGGAAACCGGAATCGGTAGGTAGAACGTGACATCGTGATCCAGGAGGTGACATGGTGATTATGAGGGAACTGGACTCGGTAATGACAAGATGAATGTAGCTGATGTATCGTCGCAGGACTTGCATCGTATAGTTCTCTTGTGTCTACCTTTTTGTTTTTTGCAAAAGACGTGAGACGAAGGAAAAAAGAAGGAGGTCGGGAATTTGGTTGGGATGAAAACTTGATACTAGCGTGGAAGATTTGGCGAAGACACATAGTCTGCAGGTCGCTTGAGCGATGAAGAGGCCAGTAGAATAGATGCTTTGCGAGTCCAAAACGAAAACAGATTGTGAAATAAGTGAATTATTGTGGGATGCGGAAACCGAAAGCTGCCCCCCTGGCTCGCGGTCGGCATGGGAACAGGGGGGGACCGCGGGAGGGTAGTGCAGAGTGGGGATCGATGCCGTGAAATACTGGAACAAAATCTGGTGCGTCGTCATATTGTCATATCGAGTAACTGGAAATAGAGGGCGGGTGTTTTGATGATGCGTCAGTCCAAGTGAGTAAACGGGCTTCTGAGGTGACGAGCGTAGGATCGGAAGTTGGGGAATGATGGGATGACACAATTGCAGAGGGATCTAGGAACGGAGAAGGTAATGGTGATGGAGCGGTGTCATGTAGCACGGCAACTGAAGGGGAGGGTTCCTGCGATGAGGAGGAGGGAACCGTCGGTGATTGGAATTGCGCGGTTGACGGGGCATTAAGCAATTATCGTGTGCGTGATCGTGTGCAATAGTAAGCCCTCCATTTAGGGGAAGTTGGGATAGGTGATACCCACCGAGGATTGTTCTTAAGCAAGGCATAGTTCTTCCTACGCACGACTTCAAGTTCGTTGTTATAAGTCTCGTTGGTTGCCTGCAGTGCAGCGTTTTCGGCCCGGATGTCATCGATAGCAGCAGCAGAGGCTAGAAGAGTGGAGAGCGAAGCTGTGGAGGCACGAAGAGAAGCAAGTTCTGTAGCGAATCGTTCGGTGAAAGAAAGCACAAAACTGATATTGAAATCCAAATTTTCTTGTTCACGGGCGGAGATGAACGCCACGGAGAAATGCTTCCCTCAAGACTGCAGCAGAGGGAAAGGGTGCGGCTGGTGGTGAAAATGGAAGTAGCGGTGTTGGAGTCGGTTGGGTTGCTGTAGAAGTAGCGGCAGGACGGTCGGAAGGTGATGAAGATGGGGGAACCGTAAGACGCAGTTGTTTAGATGTCGTTGATTTACGAGGCGCCAAAGGCACTGTGGCTCTTTTATTGCGTACCGGCTTGCATGTGGGTCCTGGTACACCACTGCATCCGGGAACCGTGGGAATCGTAGCAGTAGAATGTGTGGAAGGTTGCACAGGTTGTTGAGTGTCAGGTCTCAAGGAAGACTTGCTCGTGGGTGAGGATTGGGCATGGAGGAGTGCGCTCTTCTGAGCTGCTCTGGCGTAATGTTGGCGCGAATGCTTATGTTTTTTCCTAATGGCGATCCACTTTGTCGGCGAGATGGTGAAGCAGCTTTTGCCCTTCTTTTGGTCTCCGTCGCGTTCTTGGTGCTTCTGCAACAGGGATGGGGATCAAAGTGAGTGGTCATGCTGGAGAATCCGAGGCAACGACAAGGCTTGGGCGAGGAAACATTGGGAACCGGGGACAGCGGTTCCTCCAACGAAGAAGAGCCGGACATGATGCTTTAGGACGGGCAAAAATCACACTGCGAAGTGCGGGAAAGAGACAAAGCGGTTGCGACCGGGACACCCTTGGTGGCGATAGCGGGAGCCCGAGTCAAAGTGGCAATCGGTAATCGAGGCTGCAGTGGGACCGAGTGGGTAGGATGTGCTTGCAGTGGAGGGGCCGCTGGTATTCATCAGTATGATGTGTACAAGTGTGGTGAGTGAGTGATGGTGAAAACTATGGAGGATCGGCAACCGGGGAACCAGGGAACGTGATGATAACATGAGTGTGGATTACTGTTTGTAATTGGAAGGTTGAGGATCCGTAGGGAATCGTCTGGAACCTTGGAGGAATCGCGGGCCAGGTGCGTTCAAGCAACCTGGATGTAGATTCATAGGTGAAAACCTCTATTGCCTCAAGGTGTGATGTATGACAAAGTGCGTGGTTGAAGTAATGCTACATGCCAGTCCCTTGCTGAGGTAGGGAATAAGGTGGTCAAAGGTAACCGGAGAAGGGGTAATCGTATGAATGAAGGGGAAATAGTTCCGAAGACAAGGAAGCCAAGGAGGCAACTGGGAATCGAAGGTGCGATGCTAGGCTAGAACAACCTGAGAGTGGATCGAGGATTCGTTCGTTTGAAGTCTAGGGTATGTCAGGTTAATCGAAGGGTAATCGTGGCATCGTAGAGGTAGCTGGCAACCGGAGGGTCAGTACGAACCGAAGGGTAATCGGGAACCGTAGAAGCAACCGGGGACCGTACTTCCATAACGTCGGATGTTGATGGCACGTGATGAAGGGGTAAAGAACTTGTCGGTTAAGTGGCTAGTTGTTGGGTAGGAAATGGCACCGTTAGCTGGAGAGCACTGTCGATGGTCAAGGTCTTTGTATGTAGGAGATGAAACGATCCCAAAGTCATGTGCAGCCGTAGTGCTGTTGGTTTGTTGTTTCTTCTTTTCTTCCCTTTTTTTTATGATCCCAAGTAGAGATGGTATTAAGACAGGGGATCGACAGGGGATCGT